>JBBJLR010001036.1:0-14398 GCA_037577145.1 Brachypetersius gabonensis | reverse complement strand
AAAACACGAAAATGAGGAAACACCAATTTTTTGTAATATTGCCGTTATGGCTAGGACTGTGTGTACTTGCAATTTCATAAATTAATATTCATGGTTAAAAAAAATCTGTTACAAAACTATGAAAATGTTTACTTAGCAATGCACAATATAAAATTAAATTTGAAATAAAATGTTTTACTTGGCCCCACTCATGAATAGACTAAAAGCAAGAAAGCTCTTCTGTGCTCGATCGGTATGTTTTGTTTTATATATGATAAATTAATCCCAATGCTAAGAAAGTCTTTGTGGATGCACACCCTCTAGAAACCCCCCTATGTTTTTTGTTACCCATCCATTATTTTCATCCTAACCAGGGTTGCTGGGGGGGTGTCAGCCTATCCTGGTGATCATAGAGTGAAAGAAGGAGAAACAAGTCACAAGTCCATGTTTGAGACTGAAAGACAAGTATCTGCTATGAACAAATATTTTTTTTAAAAATGCAACAAAAACAAGTGTGAACTACTACTAAATGCACTAAATGTCCCATGTCTCTTGTCTCAAGTCATTTAGCACTAAGACTCCCCCAGCTGTGCATAACTGCAGCATTTTGATGGTGCAGTTCTTATTAGTTGTAATGTGTTATGCAAAATCTCAATTTACCAAGTGCATCCTTGAAAGTCTTTGCCACTCTCTTCAAGCCATTCCCAATCTTACCATTAACTTTACTATTTCAAAAGGCCCTTTTGTCAACTTTCCTCAAGCTAAAAGTACTGGCACACGTTTGACAAGTTCACCAGACTTGATCAAATGTGTCATTAGTGTCTGGTGCATACACAATCCAACCGCCTCAGCAGTTTCTTGGAAACGTTCATGGTTAGCTGTGCAGCAAATGGACCTACATGCAGTGAACATCCACGGGCAGCCTGGTCCCCTTACTTTCTTTAATGTTTTAAAGTAATTACTCCTCTGGTCATTTAAACTCATTGAGGCTGGCACAGTATTCAGTGAGAGGAAATTAACATGGCACATTTCCCAGTGCTGTGAGCGCTCAGAATGATTAGCCTTTTATTCCTCCTGGCTTGGCATCCAAAACACAGTATTTGTATTTCTTTTATTAGACCTTAAACAGTAAGCCTGTCGTTGTGAGAGGCAGCACTCAGCTCTCTCGCTGCCTATTAGAGATGCCTGCTCTCGACATGCCGTCAGTACAGGCTGTGAAAGCAGGGCTGATGATGAAACCAGCGTGTGTGTACGTATGTGTGTGTTTGTGTATGTGTATGTGTTCATTGTACATTTCAAGACATAAATGGTCAGCCTTTGGAGGAAAACAAGGCTACAGGAGCTACAAATGGTCCAGACTGTATAATGTGTGTATATGTTCCCAGGTGGTCTAGTGGTTAGGGAGTTGCCCCTGCAATCAGAAGGTCATGGGTTCAAATCCTAGCACTTCTACTGTTATCACTGAGGTGCTGTTCCCCAGTGAATGGGTTAAATGCAAAGACAACCCCACTGTGGCATGACAATAAGGTGCCACCTGTTTATATTTAAACATTATTACAATTTACATACATGTAGTACAAAAGGGATGTATATATTAGTTGCATTTTATGTCCTTCTTTGTAACAATGTCAGTAAAAGACAAAGCTTATCATTTCAAAATTATTACCATATAAACTGTTATATCAACAACAACTAGTACTTAAATATATGAAAGCTGAGACTAATGTGCTGTAGGATGTGTGTGTGTGTGAGGCAGGTCTGGGAAGGTGTAGATCACACTGCATGGCCTAAAACCAGTCCAGAGATTCCCTGGTGCAGACTTTACGTGCATTTGTTCTCATCAAATGAAATAGAAACAGATCTTCAAACAAACTGAACAGAACTCACTTGTTTTTAATACTAATGACATAACGTAACAGTGTTACCATTTTAGAAAGTAATGAAAAATCCTCAGATGCAAAATTATGCAGCGCTCATAATCCCCAAAGGCGGTCGATCGATCCTCAAAGTATCTTTTTCCATTTGAAAACATTTTACTCACAGTATAATGTTTAACCACTGGGATGCTCTTATCACTGATATGATATCTGTGTTAGTGATCCAAAAGTGGCCAGCTTTTCTTACACTGACACACATGCAGCGTTCCCTTGCAGGCTCTGTCTTCTTTCTTTCTTTTGTTCTGTAGAAGCCATGCCATTAGTCTGGGCCTTGAATGTCATGTTATGTCATGTAAACTTTAATGTTCACAGTGAGGAAAGGTCTGACATACAGAGTAAGGCCAGTGAAGAGGAGAATAAATAATTCACAACTGACCCGCCTCTGAGGATGAAGGGACACTGTGACATTGTGACAAAGGCAGAAAAATAAGGACAGACGGATGGATGAGTGACTGGATGGATGCGTGGATGAGTGATTGGATGGATTGATGGATGACGGGTGAATGGATGGATGAATTATGGATGATGAATTAATGGATGAAAGGGTAAGTGGATGGATGAATAGATGTATGGAGGAATTGATGGATGATTGAATGTATAGATGAATGAAAAGATGGATGGATGGATGGATGAATGAATGGATGGAGTAGATGAAAAGGTGAATGAATTGATGGGTGAATGGGTTTATTGATAGTTGGTTGGTTGAATGGATGGATATAAAGACCAGCATCTTCCACCCTTCCATATACCCTTCATTACTTCAAGAGTTTGAAACAGAAACCAGGAACAAATTCCAGAATGAAAAATGAGAATGGATGGATATATGGATGAAGAGATAGGTGGTAAAATGGGTGGATGGGTAGTTGGTTGGGTGGTTTGATGGATGGATGGATCCATCAATAGGGAAAACATGGACCTGCTTGGGCTCAGAGGTCATTACGAACTGCATGAGTTAAAATGTCCCTCTGTACTTACAGTCAAGTCAGGTTTACTCTGTGCTTTTCAATGGCTTACTTTGGAGAATGGATACTCCATGTTTCCTGCTTTTCCTCAGCCATGAATGACTTTTTCAGACCAATTACAAAGCTGAGGGCTCTTTTTTGGTTGTGTGGCCCAATTGCTTAATGGGATGTGAACCAGTAAGAAGTTATTTCTTTTGTAGAGTATTTTGGAATCTGTGAATGGCGCCATGTTATCGTTCAGTTAAGTTGTTTCTTTTAAGAACTCAATGAATCGTCTAAAAAAATGGGAGACGATTACTAAAATGATCGATAGTGACAGCCCTACGCCAAGCAAAGAAAGTGAAATGCACATTAGAGTCAGTGCAGTCTAGCTGCCACACTGGCCTGTGCAAATCAAGTCCGCACTTCTGCCACATTAGGCAATTATTTATGTAAGCTTTAAAGAGTGGCAGTGTGTGTGTGTGTGTGTGTGTGTGTGTGTGTGTGTGTGTGTGTGTGTGTGTGTGTGTGTGTGTGTGTGTGTGCTCAAACCAAGACTAAAGCCCACTCTGTTCTTGCAGTCATTACTTGTCTGAGTTCTGACTGTTTGGCCATTTATCCTTCAAAGATGCACCAATATTGAAGTTCTAGGCTCAATATGATAACTTTACTGTAGTTAAAAAAGATATCATAAACAAACAATTGACTTGTATTACGTTTTATTATTTTATTTTGTTGGAACAAAAATTACTACAATTCCTCATTGAGATTCCTCAAGTGTTCACAGTGTTGTTATTCAATGTACAGCAGTCCTTGGGTTACGACAGTCTCGACACAAAGCGTTTCAAGTTTACGACGCTCACTCCCATGAAAACTGAGACGTGAGTGTTTCGGACTATGAAGACGAACCAGTTTGGTTTTGTGTGGCGAAAGAATATGCGACATATTAGTGAGGAGTTGGGGGGTGGGGGGGTGGGGGGTGCAGTGTAAGGGTCTGTGACTCTTTGACAAGAACTGTGAGGTCTGGATGACTGGATCTCCAGAACAGCAGGTCTGGTGAGGTATTTCTAGTATGCAGTGATCAGTACCTACACAAAGAGGTAGGAAGGATGACTGGTGAACCAGACAGAGGGGCAAAGTCTGGAAAAGTCTGTTATTAACCAGTAGAAGTGGGACACAAAAAGCATGGGGTGCATTTTTAAAATCAAAAAACACTATATTAACACCAATCTCAGACCTGTAACAGAAACACAGCTCAGACTAAGCTACAACACACAACCCCCCCCAACAAATACACACAGATATGCAGACACACACACAAAGCTTCTACACTACAGTCTAGCTGGCAAATGGTGACGGACGAGAAACACTGCAGTCGGTTGTTATTTTAACGTATGCATTTTTTTTAGCTGGACAGGGCAAGATATTGTTTTGGGTCATTCCTGTTGCACTAGTTTTCTTCCTGTTGTGATGAAATATTCACACCTGACAAACTGGTGGTCTTTGAAATGTTAGCTGTATCAATAAATCAGTCATCTGGAAAGCCCCTCGGGAGCAAGGGGTGGGGGGGTTTGATATGTGCCTTGTGATACACAATAAACTGCATTTTCGGAGCAGATTACTGTCGATATTATATATTTAGTGAACTTCCTTTTCCTGCTGTGACCCAATTTCACCAATAAAGATGGATTCGCATTCTAAATAAGAAACATTTCAAAATAATAAATGAGTCTTCGCTGTCTGTCTGAGCCACATCTGGCTGGAGGTCTACTTCTGTTGTGTTGGGAGAACATTGCAATTAACACACAAAAACAGATATTGCCCTCACTTAAGGGGAACATAGTCATCTAAAATGTGATAAAGTACTGATCCAGATTTACATCAAAGGAAAATGAAAGAAAGGAAATGAATGATCTTCAATCTTAAGGGAAAAATGTCCGATAGGGATACAGTGCAGTCTGTAAGCATTTAGACATCAGCTGTCAGCTATGATTCTGTTAACTGTCGAGCCCTTTTCAGTCTTCCCGAGGTTTCGTTTCTGCTCCATTATGCTTGAATGCATAGCAAAATCAATCAAAACTGTGTCCGTTTCAAAATACTTATACACTGTATAGATTAAGAGGCCCCTTATAGTCAAGTGTGAACAATGTGAAATTCGCTCTCTACATTTATCCTATTCACCAAGTGAAGCAGGGGGCTGCCACTAAGGAGGGGCGCAGTGCGTGGGGACGGTACTCAAGGGAACCTCAGTGATGACACTAGCAGTTGGGATTCAAACCCACAACCTTCTGATTGCAGGGGCAACTCGCTGACCACTCGGCCACCAACTGCCCCGCAACATACATATACTGTAACCCCTTAGTATTACACGGATCAGCATTCGCGGATTCAGTCTAACGCGGAACCGAACTGTATTATCGCCACCAGTCCAGCGATAATACACTGAAAAGTTGTCAACCGCCATAAGAAGAAGAAGAAGCTGCTGCAGCATGCACCATGACCGCTCCCTGTCTTCGTGTTTTAATGCCCCCACCCCCATTTCCAACAGTTATCTCAGTGTATTTAGTATTAGTAAGCTGTGCTCTGTCAAACATGTGGGTAGAGAGAGTTATTTCAATGTTTCTTTTGTGTACAACGTTTCTTTTTCGCTCACCGCAAAAACGCTGTAAACTCAAAACCCTCGTAAAACGGACAAACGTATTGGGACACACCCGTTTTTCTGGGTTTGGTCTAGGCTCCTTACTTCCAGGAAAGGTCCAAGACATTTTAGACAGTGCCATGCTTGCATCTATGTGGACCCAGTTTGTAAAGGGGTACCAACTCCAGATTAAAGTCTATGAATTTGAATGCAATGTCATTAAAATTCCTGCAGGTGTAATGGTCAGGCATCTCAATAATGTCATCCTTGTACTTCGGATTTATTCAATGTTCATTTTTAAAACTGTATTTGCTTTAAATATTTGATGATGATGATAAAACAGAATTAAACAGATAGTTCTACAGCTGTTTGTTTAATTATTACATTTTGGATCTGGAGAATGTCCTGAAGAAAATGGATTTCTTTAAACTGATGATGATATAGCCATTTTATTTACTATCCAAACATTTTGACTTTTTTAAGACATATTTACTGTCACATGTCTTCTGAGTGTTCAAATGGAATGCTGATTATAATAAAATAGTGAGAATGTGGCATAAATACAATAAAAAAATATATTTTAAAGCAAAAACAATCTGTCGGGTCTTACCTAAGGCTCCTAAGATTCATTGCTTTTATATCAAGAGTGCACTGTTAGGGAGCCCAGTTTTCAGCTGCAGTTCTTTATGACTGGATTTACTTCATGAATTATATTATCAAACCCACTGAAGTTTAAAGTAGCAAGAAATAACATGTTTAAGGCTTAAGTACAATAAAGTGGATCATTTGGATGAAAATGGGTCTTAAATATGTAAGTAAAACACATATTGTTACATCACAGCGTGAACTTCTTTCTCTGCATTTAACCCATTCATCAAGTGAACCAGGGGGCTGCCACCAACTGGGGGGCACCCAGGGAACAGTGTGTACTGAAGGGTAACTCAGCGATGACACTAGCAGTACTGGGTTTTGAACCCACAACTTCTGACGACAGGGGCAACACCCTAACCACTAGGCCACTAGCTGTCCCTGTGAACTTATACAAAATAATCCATTTAAATCATGGTCACAGAAGAAATCATAATTATATATTTCCTATATAGTTCCTGAGAATCCTGAGTCAGAGTAGTTTCTCTAAAAAGCAAAATATCACACCAAACCCACTCCAGATTAATTTATTTACATCTTAACTACTGTGTCATGCAGAAATTGAGTTAAATTCGTGGAATTCACCCTAAATTATAGAATACTAGGTTTGTTTTTTGTGTTTTGCATTTTCAGATTTGATAGATCATTGCCAAGCTTCTTGATGCATCTGGGACAGATTTCAGTGCTGCTCACACAGGCTGTGTGAAACACGAGCGAACATGAGCACGTAACTGAAGGCAGGAATCAGTCACGCCACACGGAGGTAAGTGTGAAACAGGCCTAAGGCTCTGCTATCATTCTGCTGCCACCTGCCACTCAACACTTCAACATGTTGCTCCTAATGGTAGCTTAAGCTTATGTAAAATACCTGTCTCGGGGTGGATAACCCTGACTGTTACCACCCATATGCTTGTTTAGTACAGGATTCATACACACACACACACACACACACACACGCACACGCACACGCACACACGTACACACGCACACATGTATATGTATTTATAGACATACACAGTACTGTGCAAAAGTCTTAACACTTGCAACAGAAATTCATGCTGGAAGCACAACAAAGTTATTAAGAACATTTAATGATATAATATTCACTACAGGGGTTTTAAGAAAGGCGTCAAACACAAATAAAAATAAAGAACAAAAATGAGCCATTTTCCTTTTTTTTATGTTTTAGAAAAAAACACAAGATCTTTAAACCTGGGAGAACGTTCAGGATAGTCTCCGCCCACAAGTGGGTGGGAAAAACTCGCAGTGAGAGGGGCTCTGGGAGCGGCTGGGTATCGAGAGAAAGAGCAGCAAATGGCGAGCATGTAGGAGGACAAACACTGGTTCTAGACTGTTCTACACTGTTTATATTTACTGAAGTCAGAGTTCTGAGGGTTAAGCACTTGCACAAAAATGTTTTAATTATATAGATGAGCAGTGTTATTTTACATTAATATCACCGAATATACAAAATAAAACTTAAAAGAATCATTTCAAATACCATTCTACAGTAAACAGTGATGTTATGTTCAGTATATCAGTCTGTTCCTTGTGGAAGTCCAGTATTACTTATAGTTTCCATCAGAAACCTGGTTTGACTCAATCAGTCCTTCATTAAATTAAATCAGGAGCTGCTGATGGAGTTGTTTGTCTTTATTCCAATGATAACATTCCATTTATCACGTGCTGAGAAGATTTGTATAGGTGCCTATGACTTTTGCACAGTACTGAATATTTATTATTGATTTTATATATATAATATATGTATATAGTATTGTATATAGTACACAGTACTGAATACATATACAGTAAGTATACAGTACGCAAATCAGGGGTTGTGGATTCAGTCACACGTGGATTATTGTTGAGAACCAAACTCATAGTTTTATGCGGAAATCCCCACAGCAGTGCGGAAACTGCAAACATCCTCTGCCTTTTTTTTGCTTGTTTATGGCAATAAATATATTTTTTCTGGATGTTTTCACACAAGGGGACTCGCAGGCTGTAGCCGACCTGGAAGCACTTTTTTCAAAGCATGATTCCTCCGCAGTGCAAGCACTCAGACACTTCAAACTCCACAGTTAGCTTGATCTCCAGGAGACCTTTCCAACGAGCCCTCACTTGTATTTTTAGCCCGAGTAGATCAGGTTTTATTCTCCGAAAACCATTCACCTCACTGCAGTGTCCCAATACTTTTAACCTGCAACTTTCCGTGGTTCTTTACATTTTCTTTTAGGGTAATGCATTAAACTGAGTTTAAAATGACTTTAAAGTGTTGTGGGAGCATATTTAGGGGCATATTTAGGGTTTACACTATCAAAATAGAAGCACTGGCAAAAGCAGTTCATGAATGAAGAACAACCTGCTTGTTTAATCGAAGGATCAATACTGAGTGCTTTCAAGGGTGAATGGATGAGGATCAATAGAGGTTACCACTCTGTCAAGGCCTGGATCACAGCCTGAAACAAAGTTGCTGTAACCAAAGACAAAGAAATGCCCTCTATTAGTGGCTGTACTATGCAGTTGAGTTACAGCACATAAGGCCCTGTCAGTACGGGACAGGACACCACAGGGTTGAGCTGTGATTCTTGTCCTTGAAGCACAAAGCATCTGTCTCACAGGCCAATAAACAGTAAAACTCTTCTGGAAACATACAAATAGTTATGGCTGGTGGAGTGGAGCAGTATAGTAGTAAATCATTTCATTATGTGCAATATCTTATTATAATTATGAGCAATAGTCAAGTACAGTTTCTATTGGATTTATTTTTACTTTACAGTGGTACAGTGGAGTTAATTTAAGCTCGTAACTCAAATTACTCGTATGTCAAATCACTTTTCCCTATTGAAATGAATTGAAATTCCATTAATCCGTACGGGACCTCCAAAAAAACACATTTTTTTGTTTTTAAATAAGAAAAATGTGTTTTTATACAACAAATATACAAATATTACAACATAATGTACTGCAATAAACCGGTTTTATTAAGTATAATGTACAGCATTTGCTGGTCCTCTTTTTAAAATTCTCAAACCAGCACAAATGCTTGTAACCTGAATTTTAGCTATCAACTCAAAACAAAAAATCGGCTCGTATTACGAAAAACTCCTAAGTTGGGACACTCGTAAGTCAAGGTTCAACTGTATATCATTCTTGTCTCTATGCATCATAACATTCTCATTCAAGCTTTTAGAAATGGAAAGGTCTATATTTCAAAATCTCATATTTCTATTCTATGTCTTTCGAGAAATGGCCAAAGAAACACATTACGCACACATTGCTCACTCACTGGTGGGTGATCGGGGGTGCCATGAACTGAGAGCAAAGGAGGGAAAACAGGGCCTCAAAAATCTACGCATGACAGTGGCTCAACAACAGTTTTTAAAATGGATTGAAATGTTTTTTGAAAAGGTTCAGAACATACATTCACACTCCAATCCACTTCTCCACAATCTTCTTTTCAGTCAACAAGAGAAAAGTTGATGGGGATGCTGGTGGCCTAGTGGTAGGATACTTGCCTCCGGACCAAAAGGTCACAGGTTTGAATCCTACCTCCAGCATACCACCACTGGGTCCCTGAGCAAGACCCTTAACCCCAAGTTGCTCCAGGGAGACTGTCCCCTGTAGTTAGAGAATGGAAGTCGCTTTGGATAAAAGCGTCTGATAAATGCCATAAATGTAAAAGTAAGCTCAAAAAAACGCTCTTTTTTTTAGAAATCACAGTTTTTGTCATATAAGGATCTTAAACAGTTTAAACTGCGTCAATGGAGTAAAACCAGCGAAACATGTTTCTATTAGAGCTTCTTTAGTTATTGTGGTCTTTTATAATTTATGGTTTTGTTTGAGTTTTTTTTATTGTGATGAAAGAGAACTTGTTAGTGACGTCCTGGATCTTCTTCACGTTTCTCACAGAGTTAAAGATAAATTTGTTAGAGTCGTAGAAACTCCCAAACAGACAGTCAAGCTTGTACTTCATCCACTTACCAGTTGGTAGTTTGTGGCTCCATTGTTGTTGTTTTTTTTGCATGGACAGTAAAAATAGTGGATTCTTTCGGTGTTGTGATGACATTTCGACCAATCAGAAAGCAGTGATGCAGTCAGCTAGGCTGCAGCCCACTTTTAGCCATGCTCTCAAGAAGCTCGGGTTCGGCTCATCTACGGGTCGGTTTATTTGAAATGGAAAAACATTTGTTGGCGGTACAGCGCAGTTCTTTGTGCCAGTGGCTCCACTTGATTTATCAGTAACACATCCAGTAACTCACCTGGAGTTGTGATTGGTCAACCTGCGAGAAACACTAATTAGTCTGAGGTCAGAGATGGGGACTCGAGTCTGAGACTCGCACAAACAAACACTTGACTTTAGACTCGCCCTCAAGGACTTGAGACTTGACTCGGACTCGGGTGCTGTGACTCGTGAGTCATAACTCGTAAACAATGTTCATTTCATGGAATTATTTGTTTATATCTCGCACTCTTTCCAACGACCTGAAAACCGTTCACCTCGCCCCGGTGTCTTACTTTTGTCCAAGGTGAACGGTTTTCAGCTAATAACGGTTTTCAAAGTGTTGTTGGAAAGGGGTCACCGAGCCCAATCTAACTGTGGAGTTTCACATTTAGAGTGAGAGATATGTTTTTCATATTTAATATTTAGATTTAAGATCATTTAAGGAAAATCCTTCATGTTGGTGAGGGCAGATCACAGCACGCAGTCCCGCCCCCTGCTAAGTAACAACCAATTGGAAGCGTGGGGCGTGGCCAATTAGCATATCTTCTTAACATTTACAGCTCAGCATTTACAGCTCAAAAATCCCACATTTAGGGTCGTCGTTTGTAAACATTGCCACTCAAAGACTTGAGACTTGACTTGGACTTGGTAAAAATGACTTGTGAACATCTCTGTCTGAGGTTCATTTGCATATTGCAGCCTTCTGAATATCAATATTACAGACCATATATTGTACTGCCCTACTTAGGATGCTTCAACATCCCCTCCCCCCAACCTTGATAGTACCCCAGATATATCTGGAGATGGTCTGAGGGTATGAATAAAGTGGATGCAGCCCAACCTAATTGGCTGGTGTTCCTAAAGGCTTCATAAGCATTTGATTGTTTCTTTCGAGGGCATGCTCACATTCGCCTGGTATGATAAAGCTGCTGAGACATCTGCCTAATGAAGCAACACACAGCCCGGCAACAGCAAGGCCACACACTAATAGACTCACATTCAAACGCAACGAGGTTTGTCACCATGTTAGCGGACTTTCCAGGAACATTTCAACTAAATATTTTGTCAGGCATACAAAATGAACGAAGCCTCATTACAACAGCCTGCTGTCTGAAGGGCTGAGCTTTGAAGTAGGGGATGCGCTTGTTCCCCTTCCCAGGCACTCAAAGCCATGGTCTATGATTGGGTGAAAGGGATCAATTCAAAGGGACCATATTTTTTTCACTACTGATCTATTTGTGGGTTTATTTTATTATGTCCATTTCAAGCCTCTCTTTAATCCCAAAGAACTAAACTGTGTTTGTACTTTTAAGATTGATAAGTGAAAATCCCCTTGGCTCTGATTGGCTTCCCTGCATTCAGAAGCAGCTCAGCTGAAACACTTCTTATAACTTCGTTGTGAAAGGGCTCGGCTAAAATGCTATAATGGGCATGTATAACCTACAATCACAAAAGCAATACATTTTAAATTCCTGTTTCAAACTGTAATGTGTTTCTGCAAATTAGTCTCTTTATGCTTGGACCAAGCACAACATTTTAGCACTTTAGAGCATCAATTTTAACAAAGTTTGACACCCTGTTCTGAATTTGCTGTTCTCAAGATGTAACAAAAACCAACATACAGCCTACAGCAGTAGCTCCGCCTACTAACAATGAAGTTATAGGGAGTGTTTCAACCTGTACTACTTTTTAAAGGTGACACAATACTGGACGACCTATAAAGAGACCAGTTAACTATTTTAATGGCGCTGTAACAAAAAAAAAACCTTTTAGATCTAAGGGATAAAGAGAGGTTGAAAAATGGTTGTGTTAAACTGAATTATAACTGTCTTTTGTACTCATAAGTATATTTAAAATTTAGGATTTGCTCCCCTGTGGCAAGACTTACATGCTACATAAACTCTATTATTATCATAAATAATCATTACTATTATCATTTAATCATTTATAAAATAAATGATAATTCTGTGTTATGAGCCAGGGCTACTGAATAGGGCCTAGATCTGTGGAAATCAGTCTGAATGCAGGGAGAAGAGATTTGGGTGCACCTGCGTTTAGACCAGTAGAGCTTGTTAAAAATTGATTTGTGGCAGTCCCTTCAGAGCTGGGTCTGCCGGCTACTGAGTGCGGAATGGATCTCTATTGTTCGATATTATGGCATAAATTCATATTTAATGGATTTTCTTTGTGTATTCTCATTCAAAGAGTTCTTCACACAGTAGCCTCAACTTGTGCAGTACAGTGCAATAATATAATAATAGGGATGATGAAGAAAAAGAACAGATAAGAGCACATGCACAGGTACACAGACAATAAAATGTTTAACCCTTAGAACTCAGTGTAACAGTAAAATCTGATTTAAAACCTCAATAGTGGTTTTTATTATAACATGTTTCTAAATTACGGTAACTTTGGTTCTATGTGACACCGAAACACAGAACAAAGCTCAGCATGAAAAAAGAAAAAACTGTAAATCGTCTTGTAAGAGGAGATTATTCTGAAATTCTGAGTTCATAGAGCTTGTTTTTTCCGTTTGTTTCTAACACCTGAAATAAAATAAGTTTGTTCATTTTTGTTCTTTATGGGTTGCATGTGACTCCAATATTTAAAACCTCAGCAGTGTTTTTTATTATAACATGTTTGTACTAACTGGTTCTACGTGACACAGGAACACCAAACAAAGCTCAACATGACGTCTGACAGCTCGAGCATCAACACAAAAGGGGGGAACTGACCATTTGTTGCACTGTGATTATGTGATAATACCCTCTTGCAAGCATTTAGAACTCCCTCACTGTCTTCAAGGCCCACCTCTTTAAGGAGCACCTTGGTGACTAACCAGTCCTCTCGTTTATCTCTTATACATAATTTCCTAAACGTTAAAAAATATATATTTAAAAAAAAACACATTTTTAGCTGTTTTTCTTTCTCGTGTATCATCCTCTGAGTGTTTTCTTTCTGACAGCGTTTGTTAAGGTATGTAACTTATCTGGCTGTAACTTGGTAAAAAGCAGGTGCTAATTTGAGTTTAGCTTTACAAGTATAAAGAACAGACGTACGTCGCTCTGGATAAGAGCGTCTGGTAAATGAACATAAGCGCAAATCTGCCTCAGTAGAGTCTCCACAGGCAGGGAGAACAGCGGAGTCCGTGCCACAACGAGGCCGTGCCACAAAGCAGCGCTCTCTCATAATTGATCTGCTTTTGTCTCCGCGCGGTCTAGAGGTTAACGAGGGGCAGAGCCGGAGGGCTAAAGGACACTGTGTTATCTAAGCGCCAGCCTCAGGTTCGCATGATGAGGCACAAACTGATACGACTGTTTCAGTGGCCTTTTCCACGAAGCTCTTCCTCGTTGTCACTTTTGACAGTCTGAGCTAAAGACTCCGGTTCATATTCAGCCAACGTCTAATTCAGAATCTCTTTTGCTTTCTGTTTATATTCTAAAAATACGATTTCACAAAGCAATGTGCTGATCCTGAACTAGGCTTCTTGATTTGCTGTGTTTGAGAAATCTGGGCTGTCATCCAAATCAAATTTGATAGACTTTCACTTATATAAAACAAATTCTGCATAATTCAGTTGCTGAAACGAAGTCATTCAGTGTGGGTTGGTTCACTGTGGGGACACTTAGTATTTTCTTTATAGTGGTGGTGAATGGAACCAGACGTCACATCTCCCACATAATTATAGCCAACTTATTTAATCTCCAAACCCACCAGTGAACCCACACGAGCCTTCAAGTGGAATACGAGAAATGCTGCTAATGGGGAGGTAAAGCCTTCCAAGACCCATTTCAAACAAATACACAAGTTGAGACCCACACTCAGATGTTTTAAAAACTTAACAATAAGCTGCTTTTAAAATATTATTACAAGAAAATATTAGAAACATTTAAAACAAATGTAACTGACTGGTGCTGAAGTCTAATGTAACAGAATACACTTTAAGTGCAGATTATATATACAGTGAGCCTCGAAATTATTCATACCCCAGGCAAATTTTCACTTAAAGTTGATTTTATTCAACCAGCAA
>JBBJLR010001011.1:0-14400 GCA_037577145.1 Brachypetersius gabonensis | reverse complement strand
TTGTAAAGTGCGTATCTGCGCTCAGTGATATCTTGTATGAAATGTTTGGATATATAATTTAAAAATAGTATAATAAATATTAGGGTGGCTTGGGATCATTTGGGGGGGCGCGGCTCGGACCTTACGCAGAATTCAAATGAGCCATTTTAATTTAGATTAATCTGGATTAAAATTTTAATCTAGATTAATCTAGATTAATTCCAAGACTACAGTGAGATTAATCTAGATTAAAAAAATTAATCTATGCCCACCCCTACTATAAATATTGTCATATTGGCCACCTCTATAAATGAACCTATGGTCTAGAATTACTTGGAAACCTGTATTTCTTCTGTTGGACACAATTTCACACTTGTGAGATGTTCTGTTGGTTTTAGGTCCCAGCAGAACTCATCTGAACACATCTTAGTACTGAATCATACCCCGTTCCAAGATTTCGCAAAAACCTCTAAGATTTAGCCACTTGACTCTTACACTTTCGGGGAAAAATATACCTGTTTGCATTCATGGCTTTGCAAAGTTTTGTTAGTGGATTATCCTGCAAACTGAGCAATCCTTTTATTTCTTGTTTGATATCCTGGTTTTGATTCTCTTGCTTGTTTTTCTCAGTTGTGATTCTTGTCTTGCCCTTTCTGCTCTGTTCATTCATTGGCAGCTGGTGGCCTAGTGGTTAAGGCATTCGCCCTGTGATCAGAAAATCCAGGTTCGATTCCCAGGACTGCTAGGCACCTCTGAGGTCCCCTGAGCAACGTACCGTCCCACACACTGCTCCCCCACACACACACTGCTCCCCCACACACTGCTCCCCGGGCGCCGTGTTCATGGCTGCCCCCTGCTTCACTTGGTGAATGGGTTAAATGCAGAGGAAGAATTTCGTGCTGTTCACACTGTGTGCTGTGGTGTGTTCACGTATGACAAATGTTCACTTTCATTGGCTTGTTTCACTGGACCATGCCCCTTTTTTGCTACGCTCACTTGCATTCCAATTCAGATTTCTTTGTGACTTCATTCTGTGTCAGCTGGTGATCTGGTGGTTAGGGATTTGGCTCTGTGATCAGAAGGCTGTGGGTTCGAATGCCAGGACTGCCAGTGGCACAACTGAGGTTTCTTTAAGCAAGGTGCACACACTGCTTCCCCGGCTGTGACCAACTGCTTCACTTGGTGAATGGGTTAAATGCAGAAAAAGAAGTTTACGCTGCTGTGTTTTCACTTTTTCATTGAATTCTTGTTTTATCACCTGCTGCCTTTTGGAATATGCTTACTTGCTTATTGTTCTCTGCCTTTGTGTCCATTATGGCCTGTGCATGAAACAATATGTTTAATAATGACTCTAGTGCATTGATGAAGTTCACTTGGAGTCTGACAATACAACATATTGTTCTGGACTGAACTGTACCTATTGTCTTGTGATTAGTGTGCAAGTTTGGATGCAGTGTTAGAATGAGGCACTATTAAACACAGCTGTTGTTCAAACTAACAAACTGGTAATGGTGGTATTAACTACCAGCTGGCCGGCATTTTACAGCAAGTACTCATTCTCAATGCTAAAACAACATTTATTTTACAATTAACCCACATTTTACAATGCTTGTGCATCTTTTATTCAAAATATTCAAATTTTTGTCTTTCTCTCCGAAGAGAGACAGCTGACTGTTCTGTAATGTTATGTCAGATAAGGAGACAGATGAGTCTACATAGTAGTGATGGTGCAGATTAATTGTTTTAAAATCTGTCTTTAGCGGTGAGATGTCTTAGTTTAGGTGTTTTTCTGGAGGATGAGCGGAATTCGTGTTCCATCTCAAACGATTCTGGCCCAAATACAGCCCAGTTACGGACCAGTTGCAAATTGGCTGTAACACTGGCTGTAACCAACCACTCGCAACACTCTTTCATGGCATTTGGATTCTGGGCCTACACACAACCCACTGTGTAAAATGTATGGAGTCTGCATGGTCAAATCAAAACTGGTCCAACTGTTACCAGCCATGGCAGTTATGGAGCTTTTCCACTGGCGTGAGGAGCCACTCTGTACAATGAACAAATGTTTCTCTTTACAAATAAAGCGACCTGTACTTGAGCCACACTCGGCCGAAAGTGTCCCACAGCCGAGCTGACTGTGTCAAAATGTTATCATGACGAGAGACGGACCTGAAACGATAGCACTGTTGTATACTGTCTATGCAAAAAAATATATAATTTATTCTTCAATTATAAAAAACAACATACAAAAAGCATGATGCAAACTACAAACAAAGAACAAGCATGGTTCAGCTGAAGATACGTTTCAGTGAGAGTTTTCTATGACAAATTTATCACGGTGAGAATCATGGAGGTGTACCAGGACATCACTAACAAGTTTTCTGGGTTAGGATTTCATTTCATGACTAAACAATGCAGAGAAAAGCAAGATGCGTCAGAAACACAGCTACCGGACTGAGATACACTGGAAAATCTAATCAATGCTGCAAGTTCCGTGCCATCGCAATACAGTTTAGGCACAGCATGGTTCCTGTATGTCTGTGGAAAAGACTTAAGACTCCAGGCCGCATGTATAAACATCTGTTTTTAAATTTGCATTTTACAGCCTAATCACATCAGTTATTATGTAAATAATCATTTTCTCTTGGTTTTATGATAAAATATTGCAACTCTTCCTGCTTGTCAAACTGTATCAATAAGTGCAGAAATCAACATAAAATTCAATCAAAAAATGCCGAAACAATTCAGACAGAATAAACATATTTAAAACATTTATTTCATGCACATATTAAACACAACAATTAATTCCATAAAAAGTAGGATAAAATACTAATAATGGTTATAATAGTTTAGCCATGCTGTAGAGCAGAAACAGAATCTTTTTTTAAAATCAAAAATAAAGAGAATTCTAATACGTGACTATATTTTCACTTTGTAATTTTAAGGTGGTTTTGTAATGTTTTCTCGAAGAAAGAGTGAGAAGCAAGAGCATGGTTTCCAGAGGTGGAGTAGCATTTGCTGTGTTGACTGAACCTCTTTAGGTGGAGTCGAGACGAATGTTTGCCCGGAGTGTTTGAACACGGCTTGAGGATCATGTGTGTGTGTGCATGGGCAGCTTTTGAATGTGTGTGTAAATATAACGTGATCGTGAATGGGATGGACCTGGACTATAATAATTATAAAAAAACGTTTATTAACTAGTGACTATTGTCTGTATTTACATTTTGATGGTTTTAAATTATTTTCATATTTTTATCACTATAGAAGTAACTAAGCGTGGACAGTTACTTTTATAGTGATGCATTACATCACAGTGCACTAAAAAATAAACCAAATATCACAATGTGCTTTTTCCATCCAGGCACTGGCCACTTGCATGCTTCACCTCTGAATTTACTCCTGTTGTATTGGGTTTTATTGTATTGAATATTATATCAAAAATGATTCTTCTAAAGAAAAATTAAGAAACAAAACATATTTAATGATTGAAGACTGATTGCAACATTTGTTCGTAATTTTATAGTTTACGTTGTACTACTGCAAAACCGATATTTGCAGTTATAGCCTGAATACCGCAGGATATTGAAAAATCTATACAAATTAAACAGTCATGTTTGGCATTAATTGCTCAAATGGGGAATTGCACTCAATCTGGCAACACTAAACAGGTCAATGTGTTGTTGTAACATACCGAGCCACTTAAAAGAGAATCAGGATCTTCAGAATAAAGACAATTGTCTTGAACCTGTATTTCTATGTACTGGTTTTAAAAGGGTTTTAAGAAGGTTTTTAAGTTTGCTCAAGGATCAATTTGTGCATTCGTCATTCAAAAGTCATCTTCAAACTTGTTTGAAAAATGTGGAAATGTGCTGAATAATATATATACATATGCATATACATTACTGCAAAAGCTAAGTAAGATTGATTCATCATTTTTCTGCATGCATCACACAATTGAAAAGTCGAAATTGCTGTTAAAAATGACATTGGAGGGTCTGATTTTGATGCAACATGTAGCAATGCGTAACTGTCAAGGACTAATTTGCATGCGGTTAACTTGCAATTACAGATTTGCATGACCCCGGTCTCATAAAACGACCCAGTCCAGCGTTTTGTTCTTATTAGAATTTATTGTCATGTAATTATTTAACCGCATTAAGCAACTATAAGCAAAGCGTGCTATAATTTATCCTAAGTTTGAATGAAAAGTTCTTGTCAATCTCCTGTAAGATGTGACCATTGTTTCATTATGCATTTAATTTAAGATTTTTGCTCATAATTGATCTGTGACATCATAAAATCAGCCCCTGAACACAGCTACATCCGCTTTCAGCCGTCCTCACCCATAAATGGCTTGGTAAGAGCTGATAAGTTCCCACCCACCCCCTGGTGGCTGCGGCGATACAGTGCCGGGCCCTGAATATTAAAAATTGCACAGAGAAGATTTTGGATTTATAGCAGTCACGCTTTACATTTTCTCACGGAAATGCTGCACCTAGTTTTGCTTACCTTTGTTTTTATGCTTTTTTTCTTTAATTTGTCAGTATTGTTTTGCTGGTGGTTTGTGTTTTAATATGTTGATAGACCTCAGAAATGAAGAGAAATTTACAAACAACCTTTTGGTGTGTCTTTGGCAGACGGTGTGGGGACAGTAATGACAGCACGTTTCCGGTTGCCTGCTGGCAGAAGCTCCGATGTGGGAGAGTCCGAAGTGGCCCAAGACAGACAGAGCACGCAGGTGGTGTGTGACGTTTTGCTGCTGGACAACACAGTGGAAGTCTTCAGAGTAAACGTAAGTAGGAAAGCCAGACCGGGACGCTCTTATCTGCAAAGAGCTGGTGGGGCCGCAGGTTCTCATTCCAGCCACTTCACTTGTTTAATCAGCTGGCCTTGCTCTGCTTTGCTGGAATGAAAACCCGGAGCCACGCCGGCTCTTTGAGGATAAGGCCAGAACAAGGCTGCACAAAGACTCCTTAGAAGTTGAGTATTTCTTCCTTTCTATATATGATTACATAATTACATTCATCTTTATAGTACAGGGTTACTATAAATGAATAAAAAATCTACCTTCTGTTCCCTACCAACACTTTTGAGTCTACTTCTTCCCTTCTTTCAACATACAGAAATGACATAGGAAGTGCATGTTTAAATAAAATACAAACACGATGTGGACAAAAGTATTGGGACACATGTTTTTCAGGATTTGGGCTGGAGAAGAAGAGCAGAAGCTGTTATAGATACTGAGGGGGACCAACTCTATATTAAAGTCTATGTGTTTAAATGCAAAAAATAAACAGCAGTAGGTTTTTGTTTTTAACACCTATACACACACACACACACTTTAACGTTTCTCAGACATTGGGATTTTTTATGAGTTTAATGTGTACAAATTATGGTAACCTCAGTGCACACAAAATTCTGCGCACCCCCTGCGATCTCTAGCGCCCCTCTAAGGGGGGCCAGGACCCCAGGTTGGGAAACACTGGTCTAGACCAAGGGAACGAAACTGCAAGTGTAAATGTTTCCCTCGCTAATGGAGTGCGTTTAGAGAAAGGAGAATATTGTGCAAATCAGATCTTTTGCTAAACAATCCCTTTTGATTTGTTTCTGTTTCGCTGTGACTCACTCAGCCGCCAGAGACACTCATTACAGCTGAAGTGTACACATCCTGCATAACCTCCCGCAACCTGTTAATTGTGTTAGAGTAGCAAACGGAGAAAGCCTGAAAATGCCCCCCCCCCCCCGTTTCGGTCAGTGAGCCAAAGTGCGCTCATTTGCATACATTTGAATAACTTAGTATATATTAGTATGCATCGTTGTGTTTGATACACCCCCCTCAACTCGCCCCCAGAGAACTGCATCATTACATCATTAACTGTGAGAAGCTACAACTAACTGAAAAACGACTCTCTTTCACTCCCTCCCTCTATCTCTCTTTCTCTCCCTGCCTCTTCTTATCTTTCCTTCTGTCACACTCGCTCTTTCTGTTTCCTGTTTCTCTCTCCCCCTCTCTTTCACTCTTTCTCTCTCCTTTTGTCTGAATCTCTTTTTCTGTCTCCTTTCTCTTTCCACTTTTCTCACTATTTTCTTTCTGTCGCTCTCTTATTTCCTTTTTTCTTTATTCTCTTTTGTCTGGATCGCTTTTTCTGTCTGTTTTTCCTTTCTCTGTCTCTTTCCCATTTTCTCCCTCTTTCTTCCTTTCTGACCCTCTTTTTTCCTTTCTTTGCCTTTTTCTCTCACATTTCAATCTCTCTGTCTCTGTCTCTGTCTCTCTCTCTCTCTGTCTTTCTCTTTTCTCTCTCTCTATCTCTCTCTGTCTCTGTCTCTCTCTGTCTCTCTCTCTTCTCTCTCTCTGTCTTCTCTCTCTCTGTGTGTCTCTCTTTTCTCTTCTCTCTGTCTCTTCTATCTCTCTCTCTCTCTGTCTCTGTCTCTCTTCTCTCTTTCTCTGTGTCTCTCTCTCTCTTTTCTCTCTCTCTGTCTCTCTCTCTCTCTCTCTCTCTCTCTCTTTTCTCTCTCTCTGTCTTCTCTCTCTCTCTGTGTCTCTCTTCTATCTCTCTCTCTCTCTCTGTCTCTCTTCTCTCTCTCTCTGTCTCTCTCTCTGTCTCTGTCTCTCTTTGTCTCTCTTCTCTCTCTCTCTCTGTCTCTGTCTCTCTGTCTCTGTCTCTCTCTGTCTCTCTTCTCTCTCTCTCTCTCTGTCTCTGTCTCTCTCTCTCTGTCTCTCTCTCTCTCTCTGTCTGTCTCTCTCTCTCTAGAAGCAGGATCAAGGGCAGGCCTTGCTGGATGTAGTTTTTGAACATCTGATGCTGACAGAACGAGACTATTTTGGACTTCAGCTCACTGACGAGTCTTTGGAAAATCAGGTAACAACGACCCCTTGGTCAATTTAATAACACACACATACACACACATGCATGCAGACATTACAGGAGCATTCCCACCCTGGATGTCCCTGAGTCTGAGTCGCTTACCGATCCTAACACAGTCGTAAAATCATACAAACACAACTTAACCACAGAAAAAACAAAAAGACATAAATGTACACTGTACTGTATTAACAGTACAAATGAGTGTAAAAACGCTTTTTTTTAACATTTTTAACAGTCCAGAATAGCGAAGGTAAGCATACAGGGACGCCAACTCCCTCACTCACACGCCTCACTACTGCATGTCCTGTGTATTCTGTGTTTCCTTCCGCCGTGCGCAACCAGACTAGTTATGGGAGTGTCATTATAGTCTCGTGTCACAGGGGTGCGAGTGCAAGTCGAGTCTCTGCGGTGTGAGAATTTTACTTTTGTCTGGTTATAATTTGCAGACAATGTGTACAACATTAAAAACCTCTATTAAAAACCTATCAGGTTCTAAACAGTTTCAGGTACAGAAATGATTGTTAATACCGTGGGGTGGTGGTGGCTTGGTTGTTAATGAGCTGCCCCAATGATCAGAAGGTCATGGGTTTCAATCCCAGGACTGTCAGTGGCACCACAGAGGTGCACTTGAAGAAGGCATTGTTCCCACACACTTCTTCCCAGGTGCTGCATCGCTGGCTGCACCTTAGCAATCACCTGCAGTGCCATCGTACCCACCTAACAACACCATAGCAACCACCTAGGAGCAACCACAGTTACCATTAGCAACCACACAACTGCAGCTTGGCCAATAGAAATGATCACAATAAATATCAGTTCATTATATCTTTTAAATGTAAAGGATGTTTTTAATTGCTGTGATTGTTATTAAGATTTTGAATTTAGTAAACAACCATCAACTGCTCGTCAATGTTGGAAGGCAATATAAAAGAAATGCAAAATCTATTGTAAGTTTATATTGTATTTAATGTACGTATATAATCATGAAAAAAGTAATTGTCAATTATCAGACCTGCTGATGTGTTCAGTAGTGCACCCCCTCCTCTTCATCCTATGCACCGGTTCTTCCCTCCATCACCTCAAAATAATGAAAAATAAATGTTGTACATGTAATACTTTAACATATATTTTACTTGGGTACTAGTCACAAATGGCCAAACTGATGTTCGATACATCTTTGCGCTCTCACTAGCTCTCTGTAAGCTGGACGTCTCCAGAGGATTACAAGTCAATTTCACAATCTAATGTAGTACAAACTGTAGTTCTAATGTAGAACTAATTTGTAGTTCAGATGGCACTGAACATATCTCATTTAAATGAAGCAGACATAATAATATAAAGATATTTTAGCACAGTTCATTGACCAAGCAGCCCATCAAGCGAGACTGCTTTCCCACAGCATTTCATCAAAGTTTTAAATGATTTCACACCACAAAACTTTTGGCTTGTTGTTTCGAACCGTGGTTCTTCACAGGTGGATTTATAAGTGGTGCTTTGACAACTGAGAAGTAATGATGACGTTTTGCAGTCATCAAAAAGACACAGTGGAACAAGATGATAAAATGCATAAAAACAAGAAAAATGTTGTCCCATCTCCCGCCAGGTTCTCTGGTTTCCTCCCACAGTCCAGAGACATTCACACGTCAGGCTAATTGGAGATGTGAAATTTTCCCAAGGTGTAAATCTGCATGTCTGCCCTTTGATGGACTGACAGCCTGTCCAGGGTGTTTTCCCACCTTCACCCTGTGACGGCTGGATCAGGCTCCAGCACCCCCTGAGCCCCTGGTTGTGGAAAAGTGGGCAGTGTGGTCTTGTAAATGAAACTAGATGCATTTCTGTGAGAAAATGCAAAGTGTGATTGTGTGGTTGCTATAAAACCAATGTTTTGAGACAAACTTTGGTTTTCTATTTTTAAGAAAGTCTCTTCACCCCATGGATTTGAACCAGCAATTATCTGATTCACAGATCAGCACTTCACCGCTGCCTCTAACCAAGACATTTATGGTTAAAGACGGCTGAAAGCGTGGCAGCTTTCATAAGCTGGCTAATTTAAATGACATTTCTAAAAAACGTAGTGTCTTGAATTCTGTATATGAGGCCGCTGTGTGTTTTGTTTTGTGATTGGTCCCCTTTTCAGCCTCCATAGTGCTCACAAGACTACCTTTCCCATGAGCTGTAGACTCACCACACATTTCTCTCTCTCTCCCACACATTACAGAGGTGACTCGACCACAAAACAGCGTTTTTAAATGGTCAGTACTCTGCTCCTGATCATGTGATCATCAAAAGGATGGGCTCTAAGGCATGTGTCAGAGATTTTTCCACACAGTCTTTTTTGGAGCCGCAGAGGACAAGCGGCTCCAAAAACGGGTATAATAATAATAATAATAATAATAATAATAATAATAATAATAATAATAATAATAATAATAATAATAATTAATAATAATAATAAAACTTGAGATGACACAATAAATATTAATATGATGCACTAAAGAAGCCCTTTCCATTCAGAACACACAAACAGGTGATTAGATGTTCGACAGAACCTACAGATGCATGGATGCTTCCACTCACACACGGTAGCGGTACGGCGGACAGACAGTAGAGTTGAGTCTCGGGTCACGTCACACTCCAGCGGTTTGTAACTGAGCCTGAAGAGCGACTGTGTCTAAGGGTTGCAGCGCAGCGGAGAGGAAATAGGGCTTAATCTATTATTCATATATTCTGACGAATATGTTATTTATGAGCCCAGTGTTTTACTCTCTGTTTCACAGGCTGCTTTACTGAATTAAAATGTGATGATAACTTTTTTTTTTCTATTTTTTGAACATTAAAGGATTTTTTTCAGGAAATTTGACACAGACTGCTTGTTTTCTTTTCTTATTCTATGTAGAGGTGGCTGGATCCTAACAAACCTATAAGGAAGCAACTGAAAAGTGAGTGAAAAAGGACCTGATTTACTCCCTCGGAATATTCTTGGTTGTTTCCTCTGGACTGACCTGACCAAACCTTTCTGTCTTTTCAGGAGTGTCTCAGAATAAACTGAGTTTTAGGGTGAAGTTTTTTGTAAGTGATCCAAGCAAACTGCAAGAAGAGTACACAAGGTGCTTCATTTATCAGTCCTTTAATTCCATTGAAAAGAAAAATGCTGGAGTGCTTTAGTGTTTTCGATATCCACCTTTAATCGTGTTTGTTTTTAGGTACCTGTACTTTTTGCAGTTGAAACAGGACATCTTGAGTGAGAGGTAAACATTGCAATCGTATTTTAATATATTTTTAAATATGTAATTTTATTGTATTTGTTGTATTTTATTTTATAGTTTACTTTCATTCTGTAGTGTTTGTTTTATATTTTTATAGCATATTTTTATTATTGTTTTTCAGTTTGTTGTCATTACCACCCACTTTATTAGAATTTTGAATTATTTGTATTTCTACTTTCTGAACCACTTTCTACACTTCGCTTATCTTGTCCAGTATATGAGTATATTGGTGATGGGGGGGTCCTTAAGAAATCTTAATTTGTATAAAAATATAATATAAAAATAGAAGCCTTAAGGCCGTTCGAAATGAACGCACTCTGAACTCCAGAGGCGTTTTTGTGGCGTTTGGTTGCGACGCTTGATCGGCGTTTAACGCCAGTCTGACGCCCAATCTGTAGTTTCGTGTAGTATTTTGACGCCAAGAAAACATTGCATGCAGCGTTTATTCGCCGCCATCTGAGCGCGCAGCGGCCGAACGCCGGAGCTGAACGCCGTGTGGACGCTTTGATTCGCTTCAATGAGCAGAAAAACGGGCGGCGTTCGATAGGAGCTCACCTGGAGTCACCAACGCCAGAAAAACGGCTGGTTTAGACGTCCGTGTGGACGAGGCCTAAGTGTTCAATCTGTTAAAAACTAGCATTTTAAAAAGAAGCATTAGTGATATGTGTGGTTAATTTTGAAGAGTATTCTTACTTTTGGACATCCGGGGATGTGCTTTCTGGCTCAGTTTATATTCACATATTTGCAAGACTTGAGAGCAAAGAGAACTGGTTCTCTTAACTTTAGGGAAGTTGTTGCCTGCCAATTTTTATTTATTTGACCAACTAGGATTGTCACGATACGAAAATTTCAAACTCAGTACCGATACTAAGGATGGTGATCGATGCTCGATACTATTTTCGATGCTACAGGGGGAGAAAAAACAAACACAGGAACTTTTTAATAAATAATTGAAAGTATGCTCATGGGGCCGTTGGCCGGTTCTCTGTGGAGGAGAGCTTCCCAACTCGCCTCGTTCAGGAGGTCTCTGGGAGCTGAGGGTCACTACGGGGCAAAATGCTCAGTGACTGCCACTCGGGACTCATTTAAAGGTGCGAGCCACTTTTTTCCCCCAAAGAGAGTCTGAGGCTCTCCCCCTGGCTCTCTATGGAGGAAAAAAAAGTCCCAAGACGGCTCTCACATAAACATTCGGTCCTCCAGGTAACCGGGGGAGGGGCTGTCCGCTGCAATGCCAGTTGAAAATTGTTGTAGTCTGCCGGCGATTTCTGTGACCCAACAGATATAAAACTGGAATTTAAGTATCTATACAAGTGCAAATTAATATCGTACTTGAAACTGAATTTTAGGATTGATTAGGATCTGAGAATCGATTTTTTGACAACATTAATACCAACCCCTATCCACAGTAGATCGGAAATGTAACTTTGCAACTTTGCTTTGTTCAAAAGGTTCCTCAGTTCAGCTTTGAATATTAAGATTTTGCGTTAAGTTTTATAATTTTTTAAATTTAAAAATTAACAATGTAATTTTTTATTTTATTTTAATATCTGGAGTCAGTGTTCATTCCACCACTGGAATGGCCGCTAGTAATGTAGCAAACGTGGTTTACTGATGATGGCAGAGATTAAAACATTCTGTAGCATGAAGAAAAATTTAGCAGGAATCAGAAGTGTAAAATTTAGCAACATGTTTTATTATTCAAAAACAGAAGCCGGGAATCTCTTCTCTTCGTCACAATGTAGAAACATTAATGTCGCAGAAAGGGAAATCGACCTTAAGTTTTTTTTCTATGTTGAATAAAAAATGTAAATAAAAATTTCTTTTGGTTTCTTTTAGGTTACCGTGTCCACAGAATGCAGCAGCTCTTCTGGCCTCTTATGCCATTCAGGGTAAGTCTATTTACCCTGAGTTTTAACCTTCTTCCTTTTCTTCTGCTTTTGCTTTTTTTTTTAAGGTACTGCAGCAATAATAGCTTTCAAATGGATTTTGCCCAGTTACACTGTACAATATTTGCATTTCCACTTTCTCTTTTAAGAGCAGTTATGAAATATAGTGCGGGGAAACAAGTATTCAGGCACCTTTGTTACATTGTATTTAAAAACGTTAAAAAAAAAGTGTATATAATTTCTTATTATACTTCAGACTTGTGTTAGAGACTTGTCTGATCTGACCATGTCAACTCAATGGACTGGTTATGGTGATGTTTCAAATATTCTGACGGGTCCTTTAGAACAAAGAGGCTTGCTAGTGCTAAAGCATGTCATGTTCTGGTTAATTCCATTAAAATGTCATGTTTGTTTTGCCTTACACTCTGTAATCTCTCTCTCTCTCTCTCTCTCTCTCTCTCTCTCTCTCTCTCTCTCTCTCTCTCTCTCTCTCTCTCTCTCTCTCTTTCTCAATCCTTTAGCCAATCTGGCTCCAACCCTTTTGTCTTTAGATTAACCCCAATACTGGTTGATGTTTGTTTTGAGATTTTAAGGGTCATGGCCATACGGGAAGGGGCTTAAATTTGACTTAAAATAGATCAGGTCAGACTGACTCCACATAAACAAAATATCTAGGGCTGTACATCTTTCGTCAACAACGTAGTTTGTAATCCTGGGACTGACATTTTCTATAATAAGGCTGCAACATGCAAATCAGTTATATGTTTAACAATGAGAAGCTGTGAGAAGACCAACATTTTATAGCTGTAAAGGGGGACCAACTCCATATTAAAGTCTATGGATATGAATGCAGTTATTAAAAACCCTGTTGGTGTAATGGTCAGGCATCTCAGTTTTTTGTCCATATACATCAGGAGTATCAAATGAATGCGACCATATCGATGAATTAATCCCCATGTGACTTTAACCCGATCCGGTGTTCTGTCAAAACATGCTACCCATCGAGATGTGCTACCGTGCTCTTCTGCGCATGTGCAGTTCCACAGTCTTAGAATTCAGCGCCACACCTATAAATCTGTGCTACCTTGGGACACTGGCAGCTGTTTAATCTATATATATGTGTGTAATTTGTACTTTTTATTTCATTTATGCTATTTGAATTGTCCCGTCCTAACTAGCTATAAGAGGAGTAGCATGTTCAGCATTTTAAACAGAGCTTACAGTGACAGTTGAAAAGCTGTGTGTGAGGGTCTCAACATCTGGCTCTGGCTTTTGGCACCATGTAGTACTCTTGCCAGACTACAAACAAACTGGAGGAATCCCTGTACAAGACTTTCAAAGGGTAAAAGACCCATTGTGCTCTCTGTCATGTTCTCACACACACACACACACACACACACACACAAACACACACACACACACACACACACTTGGTTACACTGTGTGCTTTGTGTTCCAGCTGAGTTGGGGGACTACAGCCATTCGGAGCACTTGCCTGGCTACCTCTCAGAGTACAGCTTCATTCCGAACCCTCCAGAGGACTTTGAGAAGGAGGTTGCCAAACTGCACCAGCAGCACAAGTAAGACTGAAGAAGAAACTGAACGAGTGCAGATGACATGAGACCACATTTTCTTTTCCCACATTGATTGGTATTGCCAACACCACAGGTTTTTTACAAAAAAACTTACAAAAGATATAAATATCACTAAAAAACAAAAAAACATGAATATGCTTATAGGTGCTTAATATATGATAATTATATATTATATAAAGTACAATATACACGACATAAAATGTAAAGTTTTTAGTTGGAAAACATCGTTGAAATTGAAGTTTTAATTTGAATTTTGTGATTGTGATTATTTGTTTATGTTTTCTTTTTTGTTGTTTAATTTAACTGGAAATGAATGCTGTGAAGGCTCTGAGATGGTGGGATGTCCAGAGAAAGGGGTTAGATATTCGTATTTAGTCTAAGGAGTAAAACTTAAATGCAGCTTTTAAAAAAAAACATTCAGTATATAAATATACTAGTATATAATATTGAAAAAGTAATGCAGTAGCATGATATTACATTACTGCTGCTGCTTTTTGTTCTTATGTTAACTTTGGCTTGTCACTTTATTTTGTGTGCTGCAAGCAATTGTATTGTATTTCGGGTTAGATTTGTTACTGAATCCAGAAGATTTGTCGTTTTTTTCTCTGATGTAAAATCCATCCTTTCTGCAAGTGTTCTGAGGTCAGATTGGAGCCGTCTGTAAGTGAAGATCTATAGTCGTGCACAAGACAGCATGATTTGACTGAGGGCCAAAACAAGGGACACAGCTGAATATAAACACACACACACACACACACACACACACACACACACACACACACACACACACACACACACACACACACAC
>JBBJLR010000947.1:0-14402 GCA_037577145.1 Brachypetersius gabonensis | reverse complement strand
TGTGAGGACGAAGGATGTTATATTTACAAGTGTTTATAGGAAATATATACAAGAATACAAAAATAGAATATTTACAATATATATACAACAACAAACCAACAAACGATATTATGCCTAGGTGGGAGTGAAGACAACACCAAAGTAAAAAAAGTAAAAAAACAGCCCTAATCCTACCTGTCGTTCCCTCTAACTAATACCAAAATTACAAAGGTGGTGTCTGCCTCTACCTAGTGTTTCTAACACAACAGACTCTTGCGTGGTGTAAAATCAGTAAATAGTGACTTAACTATCCCAACCTAGAACATAAACAGGTGATATCAAAAACACAAAAGAAATACCCTAACCCCAGAAAACACTAGTAAACAAAAATTAAACAGAACTAACCAAATCTACACACGAACCTAAGATAAACCTACCAATCTCTAAATCTAAACTAAATATGAAAACGACTAACACTAACTAAATCTCTACTATAACAAACAACCAACAACTAACTCTCAACTCTTTCCAACCAACTCCCTGTCTTCTGTCGACGTCTTCCTGCTTTTAAGCTGCCGGACCAGGACCTTAGGTGAGCTTCCTCCAATCATGTATCAGGACCACGATCGGCGAATCGGGAGCCCACAGAAGTCTGAAGTCATCGGACTGACAAATGATTGGACCAATAGTGAGAGCTTGGCCTAAATAGAAGCGATTCAGGAAAAAAAACACACACACAGGACAAATCTCTCTCTACGTGCCACGGCTCGTAACAGTGGCCGACAGTGGGGCCCAGGGAGCAGTTTGTGGGGACAGCACCTTGCTCAAGGAAACCTCACTGGTGCCACCAGCCAACATGGGATTCAAACCCACGGCCTTCTGATCAAAGAAGCAATTCCCTAACCACCAGACAACTGCCTGGGCATTAGGGAGTCGTTTTTTTGTGCAAGTGACAACAAAAGCATGGATATGAATTATTATTATTTCAAACTTGTCGAATAAAAATCTTTTTGAAGAACAGGTTAATATGTAGTTTGTTAATTTAATTGTAGTAATTCTTGTCATGGATCATTCGTTGGTACCAAAATAAATGGAGAAAGGAAAAAAAGAAAAAAATTGTTTTTAGGGGTGCACCAAATTTGGGTGTGATGACTCAGCTGGCGTTAATTGTACATATCTGCTCATGTCTGCCCAGCCTCTAGCTACTGACGGGACAGGACACATGTGCATTTCTCATCGCAGGCCGCCAGTTATCCCGATTTGAGTTCCTTGAGTTCCAAAGTACTATTTTATATCAGTGTAAAATATCAGTCTGATTTCATTCATAAAATGAAAAACAATTGATGTAAAACTGCCTGTAGAATTAGAATTATGGGAAGTATTCTTGTAAAACCAGATTACAGGGGGTTCTTGGGTTTACAGTACTCACTCCCATAACCAGTTTGGTTGCACATGGCGAAAGAATATGCTGTATATAAAGAATACACAGAATACGCAGTAATGCGGCATATGAGTGAGGGAGCTGGCGTCCCCTAGTATGCTTACATACACTATTTTAGACTGTTAAAAGCACAAGTGATTTTACACTCATTTTCTGTCTTTTTTCTATTACTACAGTACAAGTACAGTATATTCATGTCATTTTCCTTTTTCCGTGGCTTAGTTGTGTTTTTATGTGTTAGATAGATTTTTTTTAGATGATTTTACAACTGTGTTAGTATCGGCAAGTGACAGGCTACGGTGTGTTTAAAAAATTCAGGCTACTTCACTGTCGTAGGAACGGATCGTAAGGACCCCTGTATTTGTATACAATCAATGTAAAATGCAGACATGTGTACTAGCCCAGCGCTGCCTAAGCGTTCTGCCCTTGTAAAGTGTCCATTTGTCATTCGTGAACACATTTTTTTCTTTGCATTCTTCTCTGTCTGTAACCCATTCACCGAGTGAAGCAGTGGGGAGCCAGAAACACAGCACCCAGGGAGCAGTGTGTGGGGATGGTACCTTGCTCAATACAACCTCAGTGGTGCCACTAGCAGTTCTGGGATTCAAATCAATTGTCACGTTGTCCTATGTCTCCCAAATGAAGATGCATATGCAGACTCCAGTGTTCATGCTTAATTATCTTTTATTCACAAAACCAAACAAACACAAACATGAGGGCCAGAAACCAAATACCTAAAGGAGTATGGAGAAACAAACACAAAGCAGCATGGTGGTGGACCGACAACTCCAAAAAACCCCAAAATCCAATAACACAACACAAGCACTTCATTTCAAACACACCCCAGCTGCGACTAATAAACAAGAAAACAAACTGACTGGACAGGACACGTGTGCATTTCTCATCGCAGGCAACCAGCTATCCCGATTTGAGTTCCTTGAGTTCTAAAGTACTATTTAATATCAGTCTGGTTTCAATATTTTTCTTTATTAACTGCCGATACTGAAACGGTTCTGATATTAGTGTGCAGTGTTACTTGCAAACTTTTTAAAGCAAAGTAAATATAATGACTTTCAGCTTCCAGGGGTTAAAAAGCTCACTCATAAATGATTCAGTGATTCACTTGTTTAATATGATTAACAGCCACAGACTGGTGAGTGATAGAGAGGAGTTGGCTCCTGGGTAATGGGCAGTATGCTTTGTTAGTCAGAGAAGGTGGCTGTACACTGGCATGAAACAGATGGCATCAGACCATGCATGACTGTCTGCCTCGGATGCCAGCTGGCATTAAAGTATCTCTCTGGCATAGACTGACACCTCTGCCAGAAAGTTCCCACCTTCTGAATGTATCCTGACAGTTTACTGAAGGACATGCAACAACGCCAGAGCAGGTCCTTGTGTACATCAGCAGCCACCATGTCACTGGGCAGCCAGCATCCTCATGTGTTAAATAACAATGGCTATGTGAAGAACTATGTGCATTATTTTTGCTGTGATGTGCAACAGTCTACCAATGTTGTGCAATGTTCTTATCGGGTGTTAAAACATTATCATTATGTGCAATATCATGTGACGTTTTCTAAATGGGTGCTGAATCATTCAGTTACTTGCAATATCTTGTGTGCAATAGTCTTCTTGTGCAATATTACTACTTAGGTCAAAATTACTTTTTCATTACTAAATATTACTACTGATTCTCTAATAAGTGCAGTAACTTACTCCAAACTACCATTTGTGTGAGCAGTTTTTCCTTTTAACTGGGTTACTTATGCATAGTTTTTATACCAAGCAATTCTGTATGTATTCATATTCAGCCTTTTCTTTTCTACAGATTTATTTAGTTTTTATTTAGACTTTATATTACTTTGTTCCTGTCTCGGTTTGTCTCTGCAGTCACTACATAAGCAATTTCCTCTCGGGATCAATAAAGTTTTCTGATTCTGATTCTGAGAAAGAGGAAGAGGGAAGAGGTTCGAGCGCAGGGTCTTTTTTTCCTGTTCCAGTCTGTCACGATTAGACTTTGTTAACTTCCTTATTTTTCCACCACATTTTACACACAGCTTTCCCATGCTAATTACCTTAAGTCACCCTGAAGAACAATTAGCAGGCTAATTAATTAATTATCCAGAACCATTAAGACAATTAACTGCCGATTCGTCAAACTAATTAATAAGTAAGTCTTGGTTTTAACACCACTCAGACAAAAGCTTTGAGAGCTGATAACAGACACTTAAGACTCCAGTCGTAATTAAGCCTCTGAAGCTGATTTTTTTTCCTCCGGTAGATTCATTCAGCATGACTCATTAGAGAGAAAGGGCCTGCGGTTTTCCTCAAGAGAAGAGCTGCTCACAAACCACACAACTAGAAAGCTTCAAAAGGGCTTGCTGCAGCTGTGGTGCATTTAATGGTAGAAATGTTTTCTTCTCAAATAACTGAAGCTAATCAAATATTATTATTATTATTATTATTATTATTATTATTATTATTATTATTATTATTATTATTATTATTATTTTTATTATTATTAAAAACCAATACTACCAATAATAATAACATCAATAATAGTAATAATAATAAAAGCTAAAGGCCTGAAAGGTATTTTCAGCAAAATAAGCTCATTTATGTTAAAACATTTCAGAATATTAAGAGGTAGTATGACAGGCTATAGAATCTCACATGAGAAAATGAGCAAAATCTTAGGAGACGTTCTGAGATCTGTAAACATCTGGAGAAAATTAGAAAAGTGCTGTCCTGGACCACCTTTGGCAGCATGGCATTTGTCATTAGGTCCATTGATTTTAAGTGAAGTTGTTTGTGTCCCTGTTTTTCCTTTCTATTATCGTGATCACAGCGTAGCCATACAGGATTGTCAAGGTCGTTCCTTTTCTCTTTTTCTTTTCTTTTTTTACCATTTGATGGTCAACAATTTCATTTAATTAGACTTCACCAACCCACATGAAACTTCTGCCTGTAGCACCACATGGCAGATACATGTGTTGCTATTTGAGCATGTTCCTTTACGAAAATGAGTCTTGTGGAGAAGGCACAGAGCACTTTCTGGGCCAAGGCTTGATGACCACTGAATTTGAAACGCATCTTGGTCTCATTTATGTTGAAACGCATGTTGGCCACCGAGTGAACAACATCAATTTAAAAACTTCATTTTGTGAAGTATGAATTTCTTGTGATCTTATATCAATATCTGTACAAAATTTGACACCCTGCACACGATCACATTCTATGGATGTACTCCAAATTTGAAATTTTGTCCATGGGACCGCTGCCACTGAACATATACCAAAATCTCATATACCATTACCCAAGAGTATCGCAGTGGTCTCTCAGTGATCTGCAATCTGTCCATCTAAAATTTCATCTAGGGCTCCAACACTGTCAGGGCTGACCCTGGACAAGCGGAAATTAAACACCTTCTAGTGTTGACAGAGAAGATGTAGAAACTCTGAGATGCCAACTGTTTGAGACAAAACAAGGAAACATGCACAATAAAGTCAACTGAGCTTTAGGATTCTAAAATATAATGAGAAATGATATATTTTAAATCATAGGAATATATATTTGTTGTATAAATAATTTGTAATCATAATAACAAAGACAATTATGGATTACCTTATTATTTTATGAACAGTGTATTTAATTATTTATTTATATATTTTTTACTTTGTTGTAAACTCATATTTCTTTCCACTCAACTGTTTTGTAGTTCTCATTATGTTTGAATGGACCAGCCACAGCTGGTAGATTTTCCACACTGGCCAAGTTCATTTTAAAGCTACTGTCGTTTTGGTCATCACCATGTTCCTCCCAATTCCCTATAGACATGTATGATTTCATTGTTATGCCTATGTTATTTTTTTTATTATTTTCTACTCCTGCATAAAAACAACTAAAGAAAACAACTAAGCATAAAAAATCTACTACTAATAACCACTTTTGTGTAAAAAGACCCACCGCTTCTTTAGAATGCCAATAGACTGTTCCATCACAGTTCAGGTTTTAGGATGCTGCTTTATAACATTCTGAATGCATTTTGAACTCAGGTCATATCATAGCCACGCTCTGAATGCATAGTGCAAGTCTCCAGGCACCTTCACTGGACAGTTTTCTGCTTCAAAATCAACTCCAGTGCCTAGACTACTTGGGAATTCAGCTGTCATATCTGTATCCAGACTATTTCATCACATAACGTGCAATAATAAGGTCAGTATCACACAAGCTGATGGAGTTACAACTCTTCCTTTGATATCCTCATTCTTATAACTCCTGGGTGTCTTGATTCTGAAGTGTGTGCCATCCACGCATCACGGCATATCAAGAAAGCTGGCACCAAGAAAGAACTTCTGATGGATGTTATTTTCTGTCTCAGACTCTGCTGTTGCATATAAGTGTTTACACGTCAATGTAAGGACTGTGAAACTGTTTTATCATCGCCCTTATCATGACTTCACTGACTTTACCTGTTCTATCTTGGTGCCAGAGAGTAAGACCACCATTACAGTATATCTGCACCTAGAAGGTTAGTGCTATTTCATGCTGCCAATCAAAAAACAAAAGTACACTTTAAATCAGTCATCACACTGATGTAAAGGTAAATCAGCTGAATATTTTTTTTCACAAAATGTATTGATCCACACAAAAACAGATAAATATGTAATGAAGAACTAACACAAACTTAAGAGCATTTCTTTTACATTTTTTTTTCATTGGAAAAACCGACCGATTTTTGCAAGAAATGGCTAGTTATGGTTTAAGTTATAATTTATAGCTACATCAGAGCTATGTTACTTGGGGTCCTGAGAGGCAATATCACCAGGAGATCAGAATTGAGTCCAACACAGAAATGTGGGTTTTGCTCGCTCTCCCTACCCATCACTCAGTACAATGCTAGCCAGTGTGATTATCTGTCAGTTAACGTAACAGAATTGGAAGTTACTGTTTGTGTATCATATTATGTATTGTGTTTCATGCAATCCTGCTTTGGTCAGCCCAGTCAAGAGACCTTAGTCATGTGACACAATAAGAAATGATTGCTTGATATACCTTTAAGTGCAACTGCAGCCTTTTACAAAGTAAGCGTTTGCCATGAGATAAATAAATACATAAATTAAGGGTTGAAATAAACAAACACTTGTAGCACAGCTTTTGTGCCGAATAACCTGCTCATTATAACCCAGGAAAAATGTACAGTCGTCATTCTGGACTTACCCATGGCACGTCATCCTGCCTGTAGTATCTCCAGGTCCGTCCGGAGTCGCTGTACTGCAGGTGGTAGCTGCCCACCCAATCTGAGCTGCCCCATCTGCCCTGGGTGGCAATACCTGTAATCTCCAGTCGATCCCTTAGATTCAGCTGTAGCCAGGGTCGATGATCTTCACTGTCTGGAGACCACCCACCAGCGCCTGCAAATAGAACAGTGTGTACAGAGAAAGAAAGAAAAACAAAGAAATAGAGAAAACAATGGTAAATAAAGGAAGGAAATGATCTATTTTGGCAGTCTTGTGGCTCACCCTCTTTTATTTTTGATCCAATCTATGCAATCTCTAGAGGACAGTAGAGAGACCTCAGAGCAGTGTAATATTACAGTACAGTGGTAAAAAAAACACAGTGCCCTCTAACGTGGCCTATTAGCAGCTTAGTGTTTCCACATTTGTTTCTGTTGCACTCAGCGACTCTTGTAGATGCAAGGGTTTCATCCAGTGTCATTCACTCTTCTTTTTGTGACCACTGCATGTGACAGTGATGTACAGTAAAATAAGAAGCCTAGTAATATTCATGCTTTCGGGACAAAAAGGTTATGTGTGTGTTGCAACCATTCACTTGTAACAAAGCTATTGTTTGTCATCCTGAATGGAGCTGTGTAGTTTTCTGACATCCCTATCCTTGGGAAAACACAAGGTCACACAATCCCTGTTGATGCTATGGAGTCCAAGATGTATGTAGGAGAACCATCCCACTAACCCATTGGTTCTCAACCTTTTTTCCTTGAAGCCCCTCTTGCCTGTGTCCATGACAAGCCGCCCTCACCCCCCAACCCAACTCCTACCCACATAGACACACAAAAATAATGAAGTGATTTATTATACAATTTTATTTGCAAAAAATAAACAGTGGTTGTAAGTTTTTATACTCTTATACACACACACCCTTTTACATTTCTCAGACATTGGGATTGTATAAATTTAATGTTTTTATGAATATAATTTTGGTAACGCCCCCCCATTGATCTCTCGCGGAACCACTGCTCTAACCCATGGTAATTGGGTCCTAGATAGTGAATAGAACTGGATATAAATACATTTGGGATAAAAAACCACATCAAGTCTATAGTTCATCATAATCATAAAATATTAAGCAAACACTTTCTGTTCCTCTAATGGGTGCTTTGCCACCTCGAGTGCTGACTCAGTGAAATCTTATCTCTGTACAGGGTGCTACACAAAATGCATTTGTAGCAATAGTGTGAACACACGGCTTAAACTTGCTGGACAAATGCATTTTTTACTCACTTGGGATGCCCCTCAAGATAGCAATTTACATAATTAATATTTTTTATATTTCTTTCTTACAGTAAGAAGGACAGCCTGTAGCATTTTTTTCTACACAGATTTTATTGGCTATTTTTCATGAAATCTTCTTATAGTTTCCATTTTAATTTTTCGACAATTTTTAATCTTTCTTCAGCTCTATTTGATTCTTATTTGTTAAGTTGTCAAAATCAGTTAAACACTTCATTATTAATATAATCAATAATGACATTCCTATCATTCACAAAAAAACAATCTACTCTCAGTCGGTGCTCATGCAAACACAGAGCTACTGCAGACCTTCTCAGCAGTGCACACACCCTTCGGCTCGCTGTTTGTATGCTTGGAATAAAGCCTGGGGAATATATAAATAGCCACATCCGTTAAGCAGCTCTGCTGGGAAACTATCCACTGCTTTGGAGAATAACTCCTCACCATGTAGGTGCCACATAAGTCTAAGCTGCGACACAGACAGAGGTTCAGAGAGATCGAACTGAGCTCGATGAGAGAATTTAAGGCTCCTGGAAAGACTCTCATGTGGGGATAGGAGAAGACTAGAGGTCAGCTCTGTGTCAGAGGCTTGCTTGTCCTGCCTCAAGGCAAGTGGGAAAGAAAATCAGGTGATGCATCTTTTATTCTATGGCTCAGTGCCTGTCAGCTGGGAAGCTTTTTTCTGGAAGACAGGGGCATAGGTCTGACTTCACATACCAAGTATAATTGGATCATGCAGGCAAGGTCATTAGGCAAGCCATGCCCGATCCACAAAGGTGTACAAAAAAGCAAAACAAAATAAATGCTGTATGTGGACAAATATTGGGTACAGAATTACTGACTGTAGCCTTTTTGCTCCTTTCCGTAATTGACCACCCTTCACACCATCCAGAAACAGAAAGTGACCACCATTGCTTGTTTTTTTTTATACACTACCTGACCATAGATTTAGAAACATCTTCCATGTTGGTCCATCTAGCTTGGGTAGATTTCCAATAAGAACCTGTAACTTACCGTAGTCTATGCAAAATGTGTGTTAGTACTTCTTTATATTATTATCAGTTGTCAAATCCTAACCAAAGGACACCTAAAGGATATTTTTGGCTGGCAAATCTTTCTTTATTCAGCAGTGATGCTCAGATGTGAAAATGTAAGCAGTTCTGCTATGTCAGATGCATTCGTACCAGCCCAACACAAACTATTAAGCGACTATCATGCTGGTGTCATTGCTGTGTGGACAGTGATACTCCACTTAAATATTTGGTCGCTGGTGGTCCTCATGGGGATCATTTCCATCGATGGAGGAATACATTCTTCACCAGAATATAGGCCATAGTCAGTATACGTACTGTTGGGACAAGGTAGGAGTATCTAATAAGCTGTCAAATGTACTTTTCTGAAGCACCTGAACGTTATTGTCTTTCTTTCTATTTCCTGCAGCATATCTGGGAGAAACCAAATTATGCTAGCATTTGGTGTCTATGCACATCTGGTAGAGACAAGCAGTGGCTGGGAATGAGCAGCCTGGGCCTGTCTCACATCCGACTAAACCCCTGCTGTTCTTAACTCTATAGAGAGAGAGGCAAATGCCTGTGGGAAGTGTAAAGGTTGGGCTAACATAGCACAGTCAAGCTGATAACTGAGCATATGAGGAAAGGAGAGGGAACGAATTTCTGAAAGTTACAAGTCCATCACAATTAAAGCAAGGTGATGCTTGGAGAATACTGATGATGGCAGTGACTTTGTGAGAATGTGATGAAACCTTGCTTCTCCTGAGGAGAATATACAGTAGCTCTGCTTACTGAGTTACTGTTCCACTGCATAGTGCGAACTCTGCATGACTCCACTCTACTCACCTTTTTGTTTTTCTATTAGCACCTGGCACCCAGTACTATTTTTCATATCTACTACGTTGGGGTTCCCAGTGACCAAAACACTGCAGGCTCCTGACTGAACAGAGATAATCGTCACTAAACACCAAGAATCAAGAACACCAACCCTTCAGTATTCTTCATTGCTACTGTGTTTGTTGCACTGAAGATGACGTCACAACAGTTTTGTGTGGCATCACCAGGTACATTGAAAGAGTTCTAACAGCAGTGGCAAGGTACCAGGTACCAGAAAGTGAGTAGAGTTGAGTAACACCAAGTTGAGTTGAGTTGAGTCGAGCCTGTACTATGCAGTGGAAAAACGATTTAAGATTCTTAGTGAAAGCTAGTATTTATGCTGTTCATCTGGTGACCTTTCTCATGTATTTCAATGAATGATGAAAATTGTTCTCTGTAAGATTCCATTCATGAAACTCCTTGCTACATTTCTGGAATAAATTGAGCAAGTAAGAATTTCAACAGAATTCATGTAGCATGTTCTATAACGACTGCCAGCCTCATGCTAAGTCTAAAACTGATATTTGTCCAAAACTTTTATTAACTGACATTTCTGTTGTAAGGATAGATTTCCCTATTATTCTGCTTGTTCCCCGAAATGTACGTTATTTGAGTGTGCTTGTAGAACATCCATTACCCTTTTCTGCATTCAATGGAAACTAAAGAGGTTTTCGACACTCATAGATTCTTTTTAAATGCGAAAATAAATATCACTATATTCAAAAACCTTCCTTTCTATCAAAGGAACTTCAATATGACTTCTGATCCTATTTTCTAAATCGCTAAATTGCTTTTCTCCAAAAATGCAAATTCATGACCTCTTCTTGCAGCCCTAGTGATGTAGACCTATGTGCCTACATTTTAAGAGAACGTAGTCATCACACTTCAACTGCTGTAATGAAAAGAACCACACATAGGTTAAAGTAATGCATCAAATGTGTCAAGGAAGCAATGGTAATGCAACGAGAGTTGCACTCCAAAAGTGTCTGAGGTCGAATGCAGTGCAGCAGTTTCTGTGAGCGTACACTCAGAACTGAATCAAACACTAACAGTATATTAAGGGTAGTACATAACCTTCTTCTTCTGGGGTTATATTTATTTGGGGGGTGTTTTTATAGCTGTTTCATGCTGTATATCTTCATGATGTTAAATAACAGTAGTTATTGTTCACAGAGGTATAACAATGCATACAAATATAATCATATTGCAATGTAAACATTTGACAATGTGCACCATGCACCATGGACATGTGATAATGCATATACAGAACAAACATTCTTTTAATTATAATTTTTGTTGCAACTGCATTGTGTGTAGTGTTAAACCAATGCCAATCAACTACCCAGTCTAGCACACTGATTTCCTACATGGTTGGTTTCAGTGTCAGATCTATAGTCATAATTTTTTCTAAATTCTATCTTGAGAATATTGAATTGCCTGCAGAATAACAGAAAATAAAAGAATAAAAGAAAAAAGGAAATGGTTAGATAACAAATGAATACATAATAACTGTGAAATTGTGAGCTCTGATAGTAAAATAGTGAAGCAAATAGTGAGTTGACTTTCCCATTAAACTCCTAACTGACAGAACTGTCTGTTAACTGTCAATTGCTTTGATTTTGTTATAGACCGAAAAAACATATACATTATATCTCTATATATTGCTTTTAGAAAGTAACCTATAAGGATCACACTCACTACTACTAACCGGCAAAGTGTAATTCTATAAACACAAGCTAAACGTAAAGAAAAAAAACTGTGACATCGAGGGCATGCTCCTGCATCTCAGGCAATGGCACATATAACAAACCAGCATGCCAATTTGGGTGCTGATTCTCATCTGTGTGTGGGTTTTTTCATCACAGTTTATGTGGGTATCTCTCTCAGTGGGTGGAGAGGCCCCAGGAGAAACACTAGGAAGTGCCGTGGGAAAAGACATGACGATGCGGGCAATTTTGTATTCCAGCTTTGTAGCAGCTAAAAAACAGGAATAAACAGGAATAATAAAAAAAAAAACTTCAGTTACTTAACTTTCCTTCTCAGAGTGCTAAAGTAACACTTTACCTGACCCCCACTTCATAACACTGACCTAAACATACCATTGATGTGTCATGACAGACAGTGCCATCATTACTTAATAGTAGTCATTTACATACAATGGACATAATCTGTCATGACAGATGCCATATTGTCAGACATATCATGCTGTCATGATGTGTATATATGACACTCTGTTGTGTCTATACAATAGTGTCATAGTGTCACAGACTCATCATAGCAGCATTATGTGTCTCTGACACTATGGCATCTGTCATGATATTTCTGAAGCCTTTTCCTATTCACTTTGCATTCATTTGCTTGACAAAAAGCCGTTAATGGGGTTATATAACTTTTGTCTTGAAAACAGGCACAAGGACAGCATTTACAGATTGTGTTAAATGAAAATGCAAGGGTAAGCTTTTTTCCTCTGGAATGAAAGAGTTTAAAGCAGACTGTCTACTCTGCATACTCCCAGGAGTTTCAGAAGGTTGCACAGACTTAAGTGACCCTTGCACAGTACAGACAGCATCATAATGCTGCTTACTTGGCCATTAAAACAAATGACCCTTTACTGTCTAGAGGTCACCAGACAGTGACATTTGTTCTCGCGTTACCTGACATTAAAGTGATACCTTTTGCAGACGGGCAGTATTTGTGCACTTTGTTAAAAAAAATCTTTATGTTAAGGCATATTAAATGAGGACACATTTCTCTCTGCTGCTTGTTTTCATGGCTTATAAGCAGTGACTTTCTGTTAGAGCAAAAGGGCCTTCTGTAACAGCTAACAATGTGTGCAGTGTCTCCCACACTAACTGCCGAAATAATAGAAGTGGAGCTAAATGCGTACCATCTTTTCTGTTGAGCTTCCCAAAGTGTGCTGAGTGGCTGTCAGAGGATCTTGATGAACTCTGAAAGGAGCCCGAGGGGAGTGATGCCACTAGCGGATCTTCACAGTAATCTAGAGAAAGAGAGATATATATAGAGAGAGAGAGAAAGGGAGAGAGAGGAGACAGACATCACTATATGCTGTAGACATGGCATTTCCACAGCTGTTTTTTCCCCTTGCTTGGAGACTTTGAATTGTGAACTGACAGCTAGGCATTCAAAGACTTTTGCGCCAGGTTTCTGGCACAAACAGAAGGCATTCTGCCTGTAAAAGGGCTGGACCCTGTAAAAAAGGGGTGGAGATGTAAGAAGTGCAAATCACTGTATGTTGTGTCTAATCTGGAAGCCAATTTTGCACGAATTTCCTCTTGAAACCAGGTGTTAATTAGTGGTAACAGCTCAGGGTCATGTTGTTTGTAGATATCCCTTCACAATATCAGCAGTTATAGTGGCCAGAGCGATACAATGTTCTCAACAATGTTTTAAAAATAATATTTTCTAACAGAATACTATTTAACAGAACTCGCCAGTTCTATGATATTCATATTTCATTTTACTGTTTCCCAAATTCTAGTTTTGGAGCTAGAGCACAATTAAACCCGTCTGGGATGTTTTGGTAGGAAGGAACTTTTCTAACATTGCTGAGGGCAGGACTGGGGAAGGCAAGAAATGAAACAAGAACAAAAGCAGAACACTCTAAGACTACATAAAAACTCCTCACTCTTGTTCATGTTTTTGCTACTAACCTGAGACTTTCTTTTCTGGGTGTGCTAATGTGTGCAACTTAACTGGTAGTAACTTGGTTAAAAGCAGATGTTGATTTGAGTCTAGCTTAGCAGGTATGAAGAACAGATGTGGACTACTTAAAGCACATCTGCCAGATGTTGTAACTGTAACAAAATACACAGAGTGCAAACAGAGCAAGAGAGAGAGTGAAAAAAGTGAAAGTGACCATTCTGTCATACATGAACACACCACTGCACACAGTGTGAACAGCACAAAATTCTTCCTCTGCATTTAACCCATTCACCAAGTGAAGCAGGGGGCAGCCAGGAACACAGCACCCGGGAAGCAGTGTGTGGGGACGGTACTTTGCTCAGGGTACCTCAGCGGTGCCTAGCAGTCTTGGGACCACTAGGCTACCAGTTGCCCTAAAGGCACAAGCAGGGATCGAACCCACGATCTTTGCTTTACAAGGCTGAGAGCACAAGAGCACCAATATGACAGGACAAGATGACATGTGTACAGTAAACCCCCAGTTTTGCATTAAAAATGCCTTAAACTGAGTTTAAAATGACGAAGTGTTCTGGGAGCATCTTTGGGGACATATTTAAGGTTTACACTATAAACTTTTTAGGCCTTTTGAACAAGTTTGAATAAATGACAGATTATGAATTCTAGTAGCTGAGGTTTTTTATGGGCAAAAATGCAAACATAGTGGTAGAAAGGAAGAATTAATAATTGTGCAAATAATAGCAACAGGGCAGAGAATTTGCAGTATATAATACAATCAGAACAGTTCAGTTACACAAGCATTGTGTTTGGAGAAAGAAGAAGTTCTGTTCCGGTGTGTGTGTGTGTGTGTGTGTGTGTGTGTGTGTGTGTGTGTGTGTGTGTGTGTGTGTGTGTGTGTGTGTG
>JBBJLR010000937.1:0-14403 GCA_037577145.1 Brachypetersius gabonensis | reverse complement strand
GTGTGGGGTGTGGAGGGCACACACACACACACACACACACACACACACACACACACACACACACACACACACACACACACTAACTTTTACTACTAGTGCTAACAACACATGCTTATACACCTAATAGTGCTACAATACACTCTACTTGTTCATGACTGGATATTCTCATCATTTGTAAACAACATTTGACTGTATTTAGTTGCTGCTGAATCTAATGACACCTGAGCTGAGAGTTAGGAGGAGCCTGGATTTGCATGAACATAATTAACTGGGGTGTTGATAAGTGCTGGTTGTTTACAACCATCAAACATTGTAATTAATGAAATGGCTATTCACTATGGACATTGCCACATTTTCATTGTGATAAATCATTTTTCGATGTATTGTTACATCCCTAACTTAAACACATCACAGATACACATACATGTACACGGTTTAACACACTGTAAAACGTATTTAACATCAACAACGCCCTAAACAATATCGACTCTTTCCAGGATTATTTAAAAAGGTTTCGGTTAAAATTACACAAAAGAAAGCAGTTGAATGTTTTTCTTACAGACGAGTATTTCCTCAACAAACACTCCAGTCAAATTTAGAACCACAAGCTGCAACTCCAAACTCATCCTATTATTATGCGGGCCTCGTTTAAAGTTAATCAGCTGAATGTCTGTCCTCCATAATGCATAAGCCAATCAGCCATGTGGTGAGATGGTCTTAATTAAGTTTCTACCAATTATTCGAAAGAAGACAATAACAGTTGCATACAAATGTGTGGACACATGATGAAATTTTATGATCTAATTTACAGAGTGCAAGAAACTTCAAGCATCCTCTTCAAAGAGGAGGAGGCCACTTTTGCTCCACAATTATAATTTATGGGCCAAGATATTAAATCATAAAAAACAAAATGTTTCACAACCTTTTCTAGGACCACATTATGTTTTTCCACCTCAGCATGTTCTATTCGGATAAACAAACAGTAACTGTGCATTTAAATGTGTAGACGTGTGATCTCTGTAGAAAATACTGATAGTTAACTTCTGTTTAACTGTTTTACTTGTAGAAAACAGTTTAATCAGGTTTTGCATATATCCATTTAAAACACAATCTAAAAATCTGGACTGTAAAAGCTTGTTACCAGTGAGAGGTGAAGGTTTGGAGAGGGTGCTATACTGGTTGTGCAGGTAGGGGGCGCCGTGTCTGGAGCTGAAAGCAGGAGAGGATGCCAAAACTAGCTCCTCTTTAATCAGACACGCTTTAGGGTGATCCTCGGGCAGTTCGGCCAGACGCTGGTCTAAAGAATCCCTCAACAGATCCAACCTCTGAGAGGATTCACTCAGGCGACACTGAGCCTGCAGAGAGAGAGGGAGGGAGAGAGTCAGTGAGAAAGTGAGATAGAGACAGAGAGAGATTACTGTTATTAGCTTAATTAGCATGTTGTGTACACGTTCTATGTACTTTTCAAACAAAGACAAAAAACAAAAGCAAAAGAATTAAAAAAAACCAGATGAAAGCATAGATAGAGACAGCAGGCGTAATAATACATCTTTTCACTTTTTATCATGTTTTAAGCAATAAACAATAGAAGCGAGAGAGAGTTTGTGTGTGTGTGTGTGTGTGTGTGTGTGTGTGTGTGTGTGTGTGTTTTTACCTCTGACATGGCCTTCTTGTCCTGTACTTTGTTGGCCCCCAGCAGCCTCAGTACATTTTTTGCTCCCTCTGCCACAGCGTGCTCCACTCGATAATGATGCCTTAGTTCCTCGATCCTCAACTCCATTCCACACGGGTCAGGCTTACCTGAACACACACACACACACACCCACACACACACAGACACACACTCAGCAATCAGTTCATCAATTTTTATTTTATACTCAAGGTGTAGTAACAGCATCTGCTCCCATTGAAGCTCTTTACGTTAAATGCTGGAACATTGCTGTGAGGATTTGATTGCACCCCACCACAAACTGGATGGTCAAGTGCTGTGGCTGGATGATTATGCAGGTGGTGGCCTGGTGATTAGGGAGTTGCCACTGTGATCGAAAGGTCATGAGTTTGAATCCCAGGACTGCCAGTGGCACCACTGAGATACACTTGAGCAAGATCTCTGGGCGCTGCATTGCTGGCTGCCCACTTCTTCACTTGGTGAACGGGTTAAATGTAAAGAAAGAATTCGTTGTGTCATTAGTTTCGGATCACAAACCCTATTCCAACTCATCCAGAACTTACTGTATGAAGCTCCAGAAAACTGACACTTGGCACTGGGCGTAGTGGCTTTAGGGCAGCAGTTCTCAAACCAAGCTGTGTAGAGTTGTCTTGCTGAAATAACTAATTAGGGCTGTCTGGACACTTTTGGACATAACGTTCCAGTTTTCCTTTAATAAACCAAGGCACAAGGAACTGGACTACATTCAGGTAAACATTTTTTTTAAAGACACATTAAAATACCCACAAGGCAGAAACGTTGCAATGCTTTATGTGTAAACACCCCCAAACCCATCATCTGCTTAAACCTTGCCTTAAATATCGGTGTGTGCCGAGGATTCAGAAGATTCTTGTAATGATTTGGTATGTAAACACAAAAGGCACTGCAGGTACTGAGAGGAGTGGAAGGAAGTGTTTAGAATACCATCACCTAGAACTAAGGCTAAGTCTGGAGACAAGATTTACTGTAAACATCATGAGTCTGACCACAGCACAGAGAGGGGGGTGAATTAAAGGCAGAGAGATGAAGGATGAAGAGGAGAGTGAAGAGAGAGAGAAAGAGTGAGAGACTGTAAATATTGGAGGTATAAAGAATAAAGACAAACCGAAGGTTGAAACTGGGGATGAAAGGGGGAAAAAAATGAAAGGATGAATAGATGAGGCTGGACGAGAGGAGATGCTTTCATGTCCTAATAAGGCTTCAGACAGTTGATGCCCTGAGGCAAGTGTGTGTGTGTGTGTGTGTGTGTGTGTGTGTGTGTGTGTGTGTGTGTGTGTATCTAATAATATTTGTGTGTACGTTGACTTCCGGTAGCAGCAGCGTCTCTGTTCTGTTGTGTTGTGGGTCAGTGATGTAATGGAGTAAAGTGGATTTAAAAGCATTACAAACATAAACAGGCTTTTAATACTGCACATATTCAAGAGCTGCTGCCTAATAACATGCACTAACTGGGTGTGTGAGAGTGTGTGTAGTGTTTGTAGAGGGAAAGCTATCCTGTGCACAGGGTGCTGTGATGAAAACAACTTCTTTTCAAGCCATTAAATCGGTGTGGATTCTAGAGCCCGATTAAAACGAAAACGTAGAGGCAGATAAGCTCCCAGTTGCATAACAGCTGCAGACTGAATTTTGTAATAATATTTTATACAGGACTGTACAAAAGACTAACCTGTTCAAATAATTTAACATTATTATTACTAAATATAGTAAATGAAACTAAAAAGAATAAATACAACTAACATTTTACAGTAAATAATGATGTTATGTTAGTGTTAGTATATCAGTGTGTTATTGTGGAATTCCAGTATTACTTTCCATCAGAAACCTGGTTTGATTCAATCAGTCCTTCAATTAAATTAAATCAGGAGCTGCTGATGGAGTTTCACAAATCCAAACAACGACTGGAGGAACCGAAGAGGAATCTAGAACCGAACCTGTGTTCTCCTCAGTAGCTCACACAATAGAGAGAGATGAACAGTGAAAAAGGACTGTCTGTTCTCAGCTGTTACTAGAGACAGGATTACTTACTGATTTACCAACAGTCATCAATAACCGCCATGAAACTGATCATTAGAAAGTGTTCATTCTTCTTTTTGTAAGCACAAGCATTCTGCCCTTCAATCTGTGGTCAAAGACTGTAGCTCTGCATTTACCTCATTTTTAACTCCATTTACCTCATTCACACATGCAGCAGTGGTGAGCAATACTGCGAGTGAGGCGCGGTGTGGCCATGCGGTGAAACCCCTTTGAAATTTTTTTTTTTCTCTCCATTCCAAATCCAAGTAGTTTACAAATGAAAAATCTGAACTTTTTAATTCACATTCTTACATTTTCAGTTTTGCCTTTTGTTATTTTGTTCAATAGTGTGTCATCATGCTACAGGTTTGGATATATTTTACATGGCAGGGGTGCGATGGTGTTTTGTGTTTAGATTCACCAGTTCATCCTGTATTGCTGACTTATGGTGAAATAGTCTTCCCCAGTAGCACAGCTATCTAAGGTTTTTATCAGTGATCAGGAGATGTCACAACTAAAAAAGGGCAATGTCGCAAAAAAAAAAAATGCACATCACTGGAGCGGCGATAGATTTGCAGACACTGATGAAAGTGCTGATATTATGCAATAAATATAGGACATAAGTGCAACAATTATAAAGTACAAGCAGAAATATTTCCACACACACACAAAGTTGTTAAACGCAGCCTCTACTTTAAACCTATCCCGAATTACTTGAATCAGTGTAGCAAGAATGTGTGTGTAAGTTCATACAAGTTCACAGGATAATCCATATATGAATAGCTGTGAGCATTGTGTTGTTTAGGGTCTAATTTTGATCACTGCAAAGACAGGGTTTCAAAAGACTAATCAGATTAGTAATACAGCAGGTTTTCAGTTTGTTTCCCCCTTCAGTGTATTTCGCCTGAGTAATTCTTATAAGCTGCAATGCCGCTGTCTTCCAGTAAAACCGTGAAAAACTGGTGACAGTGGTGGCACCTCCAGACTGTGCGAGAGTTTGATACCGCAAGCTGTCAAACTTCTCGGCACATACGGTTTCTGACAACTGCTCTAACACACTTATCCATTTTATTCACTTCTGAACATTCCAGTTGGACTGTGAATTGGACTTGCACTTTTATCTTAATCTGCCTCTCTACACGGTGAATAAATAATCTTGAACTTGTACATGTTTCTACTCACATGCTACCATATGTACAGGTGCTATGCCTCATAATACACATATACTGCTAAATACTGTTGTGCAACATTTCATGCATCGAATGCAGATAATGTCCTGCCATGTGCAATATTATATACATATTATATATGTTAGATACTCCAATGACCGATTATATTAATCAGTTTCTCCTAATCTACAAGTTGAAATGGCTGTTTTTCTTTACACTCCATTCATACTGTTATTTGTACATTACTCTGCCGCCCGGTTCAGTCTTGCTTGCCAAATGTTTACACATATGCAGGTAAAAGCTTCTTTTGTATAACTTCTACATACAAAAGGTGAAATTGGAGTGTTATTACTGATATATCGTGCAAACCCTAATAACAGCACAGGGAAATTATTTAAGAAAATATGGTAAGGGAGAAAATGAAACGGGACTTTGAGATTAAAATCCCAAAATATATTTGTCTTAAAGGAGTGTCTCAGTCAGTGTTAATGTTTCTAACAACAAACGGAAATGAATTTACACCTATTCAAGCCTTGTTGAGCAATTCAAATGATTAGTGTCCGTGGTTGAACAGCTTTTAAGTTTTTTGCAAAGGTAGCTGCAAGGTAAAGATTATTTGAGTGAGCATTTATCAGTCACCAGCCCTCCATACAGACAGCAGCGATTTAGATAGCTGTTGATCCGTTTACCATAATGATCAATCAAAAGACCATTTCTTCATAGCAATAGCACAATGTTTAGACAGGGCCACACACAAGTCATCAAAAAGTATTAAAACACAACCACACCCAGAAACACAAACGCACACCCACACAAAAACTCACCCTGCAAGTCCTCATTGTGCTCATACGCCTGCACTGCTTTGCGGATCTGCATTCGGATGATGTCAATCTTAGTTTTGCTGTCCTGAAGCATCTGCTGGGCCGTTTGCAACATCTTCTTATCCTGAAAACACACACACAAACAATGAATCCCAAGTGTCCAGTTGACACTGTGTCCACTTAACAATATTCAATGAAGTATGTTTGCCCAAAATACAATCCTCATCTTTTGAAAGAAAAGTTACAGTAAAATTCACCTTTGCTGAATTAGACTGTGGTCCAAAATAAATGTATAAGCAAGGTAAAAGTGTTACCTTGGTAGAGCCATTGGCGTAGATGGGGATCATGTTTTCTGCTCCCTGCTTGACTTTGAGCTCGATGTTAAGTTGTCTTTCCAGAGCTGCGATGCGCTCCTGATGAGCCGACAGTCGGCTCTCTGCTCCTGGAGACTGAGGTACATCATCTGCAGGGGAAAGGCCAAAGTTAGGACTTTCCAGTTTAAAGTGATATTTAAGTCAAAAATCAAAGAGTCTGTTTTATATAGATCCAAATGTCATACAGTACCAGATTTTCTACTCCTTTGAGATTGAAAAACTCTATTAGATTAGCTAATTAGATAAAAGCTAAATATTAAATTAGTTCCTAGAAAGATGTTGCAGTAGTTACTTAAAAGTTCATTCCAAATTACTCTGATTACTAATGTAATTACTTTACTTGTTACTTTCTAGAAAAAGTAGCCTCACTTCTCATTACTTTCCTTGGAGGCTACTTGGAGGTGGTGGAAGCAAAACCCTACTAGTATTCACCAAACCACATTAACTGAACAGCGACCAGCAGTCAACCTCTGATAAATTCACCTGTGTGATTACAAAACGGACTGTAATGGACTGCAAGACCCTTAACATTCTAGAGGACAAGGGTCTTGCAGAAAACTGTCTGACCTGCACTATAAGCCACCTTTGCGAGGAACCACTGTAATAAAAATTCTGCAAGAAAATCAAGAAACTCAAACAGTTTCTCCAATTATATGGGTGTAACAGTAGATTTAATCAATAAACAATGGGTAATTATGTCTTTCACAACTGTTATTAAAATAGAGGAGAGGCACTAAACACTATCACTTCATTGCTTCATTTCTAATTAAACTGACAGTCACACCATATTGAGATTAGTCTGCTGGGTAATTTTTATTACGCACACGCACAAGCGCAATTGCACACGCACACACTATGTAAAGTTCATTCGAACAGTAAGGGACTTTCCGCTAGTAAACCGCTTAACTTTAGAGCAAATGCAAACAAATAAGAAAGCTTTAAATAATAAAGATTAATTTAGTTTCGTAAAATAAGAACATAGGTTTGGTTCCAGATTTGACCACAATGCCTCCAGCCTTTGTATGCGTTTGTGAAACTCCATCAGCAGCTCCTGATTTAATTTCATGATGTACTGATCGAGCTGAACCAGGTATGTGATAATGTAATGTAACTGTAATGTAATACTGGGCTTCCATGAGGAGAGGACTGGGAACGATTGAGCACATAAGCGATTAAACTCATATACACACACACAAAATCGCTATTTACTGTGTAAATATAGGGCTATACATTCTAATAGCTTTTAAAACATACACTGCTTAGCTAAACAGGTTTCTAAATCTAATTTTCTCAGATGTCTAAGACTTTTGCACAGCACTGTGTGTATAAAGACTGAATGCTAATCCCAAAAGACCAGCCGCTCCTTTCATTTCACGCTCTTATCCACTGCCTCAAAATCAAACTGAACTACTTGAGACTGCAACTCACAACACAGCAGGAGGTGCCTCAGGGACTGCTGCGTTTTCATTTCACTGAAACACGACAGAAACATCATTGACTCTGGCTGTGTACTGAATAAACGGTGCATTACCAATTCATTCATTTTTTCATTTACTGACTCCTGCAACTCTTGATTTATTGAGTCATACAACACTTACTACAGTTTAGGCGACATGGAAACACAGCGTAGAGTAATATTCCAGTCATTCATTATTGAAACCTGACCCCACAAACATAAGTGATCGTCTCCCATTTAAATATTCATGTCTACCAGAAGAGTACCCAGCTGTGAGCAAATCAACACCAACACATAACGGCCTGAAACACATGATCCTCCCAACTGGACCTTACGCCTGAATTCAGGGCTACTAGATTTTAAGTGTTTCACCACAGCAAACACCCACCGGCTTAAGTAATACATGACTCAAAACCCACAGGCACATTAAGCTATTCTGACTGAACACAGTCATTTAGCTGTATGCCTACACGAGACCACTAGGATACTGTATTCAGATTAACACTGGCACTAATTCTACACAACAGCAGAAAAAACTCAATCTTTATTTTGATGAACTGAAAACAAAACAAGTCTCCTTAAAAGTCACAAAAGAACTAACTATGAAAAAGGTTTGATGTTCAAATATGGGTGGGCGATAGGGAAAAAATATATAAATGTTTTTACGGTTAAATCTCGATTTTGATTTTATCATGGTATTTATATTAATTTGTGAATATAGAGTTTTTTTGTTTTTTTTTTTACTATTTTGCAAGTTACTGAACAGTACAAACAAACTATTTCTGGTTGAGAGCTGTTTCCATAAGTTGGGCATTAAACGGACTAGCAAATAGAGTGATTTGGCTGAAGAAAAACAAATAGGAAGAGCATAGAACAGCAATAAATAAATGGAATGCAGTCTATTTAGAAGATACTATGATCTCTGTGCTTTGGCAGATTGTCAGCACATGGAACGTCTTCACGATCTCATATCGTCATTTCACCCAACCCTACGTTTCTTAGGTATATACTGTCGTAATTAAATTTGGCCCATAATGAATATTATTACATTATTTAAAATTATATTACATTATTTGTAATTACATTATGAACACAATTTTAGAAATTTAGGAATTAGTTTAGGAATTTTCATAGCAAGCATTTTTGTTGCATGCTAATACAAGACCACAAGACAAGACTGCAGCCCGTCTTCCCATCACATCGTATTTAATGAGGCTCACCTCGATTGTCATCTGTTCCCTTGACCATGATATGGGCGTCCAGTTCCTGCAGTTGGGCATGGAGCGAGTCGAGGCGTCGGCTGGAGCTGCGCAACTGGTTGTCAACTTGGTGAGCATTGCGTTTGTCTGTAGTGGCGCGCCGCAGATTCTCCGCACCCTCTTTGATTTTCAGCTCTTTGCGGATCTCGCGGCGAATTCGCTCGCGCTGCTCGTCCAAACGATGCTGTACAGTCGAGTCCGAAAAGTCAGAGTTGTGGTCCAGACCCAGCTGTTCCAGGACAGACAACCCACCAGGGTCACTCTGAGGGGGGAGAGAGAGAGAGAGAGAGAGAGAGGAATCTGGTAAAGCCCTCGGCAAACCATGATAACATAGGCCAGAAAAACCTTGGACAAATTCCACAGGAGACTGCAGGACACTCTATGGCCAAACGTTTATAATGGAGAGGCGCAAAATGCTAGTAGGTGTACAAACAAGCACACTCCTGTAATCTCCATAAATAAAACAAAGCCAGTAGAATGGATCGCACTGAAGATACCAGTACTGTCACAGGATTTCGTCTTTTCCATTATCCAGTTTGTGATATTTACTGCAGGCCACGCAAACCTACATAGAAAGCAACAGAGTGCTGAAAGGTGTAGAATGTATAAAATTACCTATTTTCTATCGCATCACTTACTACCGAGTTCCTCTGGATGCACCTCCAGCACAATCACTGTATTGGGAATTTTACGAAATGGGATTGATGGCCGAGCTGCTGTACACAAGCCTATGATCACTATACACATTGCCAAGTGTCAGCTGGAGTGGTGTAAAGGACACTGCCACATCTGTCTGTGTGATGGACGAATCTGGTTTGGGGGATGTTAAGAGAACACTACCTACCGGAATGCAAGTTTGGCAGAGGAGGTATAATGATCAGGGTCTGATTATCAGGGTTATTAGAAATTCCAGTGTGGGGTGATAGTAATGTCACAGAATGTCTTCACTTTGAGAATGGGATGCAAAAATGGAATATTGGTATGAGGGTCAGATGTCCAAACAAAACATTATGTACATTCACATTTACATAAGAATGGTTGAAAAAAAAAAAGTTGGGAGGCAGTGGACCTAGATGCATTCAAGAATCACACATTTGGTGATAATATTAATCAAAAGAAAAATGGAAAAAGAAGGGTGACGTGCAGTGTTTCTCTGGGATGTCAAGTCCATGCATCTTCCCTCAAACCGAGCACTGTGTGTGCTAGGGATGGGCATTATTAAGCAAACTACTATTCTTTCCTCAATAATTTTTAATCATTTTTTGAATCATTCTTTAATTCTTTGATTACCCCACCAACACCTATCCCTAAGGTAGACTCCACAACAGAATCTAATGACACACCACACGCGTTTGATTCTTTTGTTGTTGAGGTCTGTACCATTTCACTTCCTAATCCCTTACTATTCATTACAGTTAAATTTATATAATGAATGTTTCCCATAATGTCTTAATTCCAACCCTCAAAATCTTTAAAAGCGTAATTGACTCATAACTAAAGCTTGAAAACACAAAGTCTACTCAACTAGCTTTAAAACCAGTAAAGACATTAAACAAAAATACAGATCCATATGACCCAATCTACAGTGGTCTGTTGCTGTATACAGCATCAACAAGAAGGCTGGTGCAAAGCAAATTCTCTCACAAAAGAAGCACTTGAGGAGGACGTTGGACTGCAATACAGAAGTGGTTGTGTCTGAGGTCATGCCTCAAGATGAAAACATCACTGACGAGAATAAACGTACCGAGCACAAAAAGAGAAACCAACAACTGAAGCATAGCTGGATGAAAAGCTGGTCAGATACACCAAAGATATGTAAAAGCAAATGCATAATCAGCTTTAAAGCCTCTAAGCCCTCAGCCAACGGATTCACTCAAAACTAAGCGAGTCTTTTCCAGGAACTGGAGAAGCTCTGACCCCATCAACAAAAAACCAAACCTGATTACTCGTTTTCTGATAAGCCAGGAAGCTGCTTTTTGACGCTCCTGTGACCGGCCACATGCCACAGCAACGCGTTACATCAACTTTTCTGAATACTGAATATTACATAAAAATATCGGTAAAGTCATACTCGATGCAAGAGATTCAGGATTACAAAGAAGCAGCTCAACGAAAACAATATATATTCAAACCATAATGACTCTCCAAAGAACAACTAAAGCACGTCGTGACATTCTCTCTCACATTTGAAGTCCAAAACAGCTGAAAGCCACAAACAATGACAAAAAACGCTGTGAACGATAGCACTCCACCTGTATGTCCAGGTAATCCCAGCGATCCCAGTGATCCCAGTGATCCCATTCCCCCGACCAGCACATGCTGTTTACTCCAGCCCTACTCTCCAACCACTAGCCAGAACTAAGGCAGACATGTAGACAGAGAGAGACAGAGAAAGAAACAGAGACAGATAGAGAGAGAGAGAGAGAGAGAGAGATAAAGAGAGAGCGAAAGGAAAGGAAAGCCATGGTTGGGGTCGCCCTCCCTGGGCAGGATATCCGGCTGAGCCTCAGCATGGTCACTTCCTGTTTCCTGCAGAGTTTGGCTTGACTGGCCGACACCAGCGGTTTGGTGTTTTAGTGGTGATTCAGTTCGACACGGACAAAAATAATGCATTGGATTTATCCGAATTGAGCACATTCATTTAGATACAGTGCATAACATTTATGTGATCTTGTCCTTTTACTTCTGTCCTTTTTTCACTACTGTAATATATTTCCAAAATGTCCATAATAGCAAATTGCAACAATTTTGGATATGTCTAATAAACGTGGTATTAATCGTTATTAATATTGCACCGATTTATTGTATGTAACAATGTATATATCATGAGAAACAGAAAATTACTGTTGTATAATACAATTAGGAAAAAAATATATATATAAAAATTATGCACAGACTTAAGTACTATTCATTTTTTTCCCATATTCTGCAACTATACCTTTATGGATACCTTATATGGACTCAACATTAAGGTTTACACTGGCACACACACTGTGCTTTCATGACCACTCCTGTTCAGATGATTTGTGTGTGTGCAGAGAGAGAGAGAGAGAGAGAGAGAGAGAGAGAGAGAGAGAGACATTTACAGAGAGCTTGACATCATTAGCTCGTGTTACAGGATGTGAACACACGTCCAGAAGTCTCTTCCTGCAACTGTTTCTAGTTTAGATTCCTTGAATGCAGCTTCACTTAAACAAAACACACAAACAACAGGCCTGTGCTCTCATATTAGGACCACGAGAGTCATGAATGAGACTTTAATGGAGGCACAACGTTTGATCAATTGCCTCTAAGGTGAGTGAACACAGTAAACAAAAAATTGTTACACTACAAGTAACTGGACCACTAGGTCAAAGAGCATTTTTCCCCCAAGGCCTGCCATGAACCTTTGCTTCTCATAACTGTCACATGTATTGAATTTTTAAATGAGATACATGCAAGAAATGCTTTTATTTCAATAGAAAAGTACAAGATAACGGACCTTCCATCACTAATTCTCTACAGCTGCCTGATAGTAGCACTAGGACCCAGAGCACTATGGCTATAAGCACTGTATGTGGAGCTCCAGGCTCAGCTCTCTTGCCCTCAATTCACCATGACAAAGTTTAACGCCACTCTTGGTCCGCAGGCTTAAAGAAGGGGCGCTAAATTTACTGTGATAAAAAGGCTGATATATGGCAAAACACGTCTCAACAAGAGGCTTTGGCAGCATGACGATATTATCATCATCATATTGATATATTCGATATGTTCCAGTGATGAGAATCTGAGTGATAAATGCATCTGATAAACACTAAAATGGATCCGCAACGCTGGATTGAGATCAGCACTGACTCTCAGCTTATTAAACAGATATGGCTCACTTGACCATAGCACAACTGTGTCTTAAGAGTAGTTTTTAGAAAATAGAAACAGTGTAACTGTATAAACACTAGAGCAACATCATTTCAGAATGTGAAGAATCTTGGTGTACAGCCATCTTCTCTATGGTCATTTAGCCTCTACTGTGTTTCTGTCCTTTGTTTCCATGAAACACTAGTACCTTAACAGAGCCCTTTTTAGATATGTGCATGTTTTTTTAAAAAAAGTCCCACTGAGAAACGAGGGTATGCTCAACCAATCTGCCTGTCTGCCTTCATCATCACCAAATGGACAATATTAGTGGACTTTTGAAAGAGCCACATTATATCTATTGACTGCAGTAGAGGTCCTTACTTTCAGACCTTCATTTAATTTAACCTTCATTTAACTAAGGCCAGGTCACATGAAAAACACATTTAAGCCTCATGTTATGCAGTGCAAAAGGGATGCATGCCAGTGTGGTTCAACTTCCCTTATTTCACACTGTCTTGCTACAAAACACTGTGTTTTAACATACATGGCTCATGAAGGTGATGACACAGCCTTTTTGTAGCAGCCTCTTCTTGTAAACACTGACTGTCCAAAAGGGTGCTTTACAATTGAATAAGACAAAAAAATAGTAGCACAGGTGATCGGTTGTGAGCTGAATGAGCTGAATGGACACACCACAGAAAACAGTGTGAACAGGACAAAATTCTTTCTCTGTGTTTAACCCATTCACCAAGTGAAGCAGTGCTTAGGGAGCAGTGTGTGGGGATGATACTTCACTCAGGGGTACCTCAGTGGTGCCACTAGCAGTCCTGGGATTCAAACCCACAACAACTCCCTCACCACCAGGCCACCAGCTGTCTTTGAGGACCTCTGGGCTACAGAGCATATTAAATAATGATATTAATAATGATATTATCAGATTTTTGCAAAAGCCATTAAGGATTAGGACATGTTCAACCCTACAGTCTACAACCCTAACAGTCAAGCAGACAGCTGCTACATAACTATGCTTTTTGTTCAAGACGAGTCGCTTGCAAAGCATGTTTCATTCAGCCAAGACATGCACATCCTGTTAACCAGTGGGCAAGAGGCGCAGTGTATAGATACACACACACACACCCCTACCTCAAACACATTGCTGGGTGTCCTGTGCGTTTGAACACACAATGAGAGAGTGTGTCTAATTAACTGACAGTGTGAGAACAGAGACAAACACAGAAAGTCAATACTATTATTAGCTTAGTACTAACCCCCGGGGGGTAGAACACGAAGCTGGATTTGGGGGTTAGCAAGCCAACTTCAGGCTCAATTGAAGGCTGCGCCAAGATGAGCTAGGCAAAATCCCCTAAGGCTCAATTTGAGGCTACCTTAAATTAACTAGAAGGAATCCTTCTGAACCTCAAAAGTAGACCAACAAGTAATCCTAAGATGAACAGCAACACTCTGATAGCAGAGACGGTTATTTATTAAATACATGGAAACTGTTTGAATTCATCTTAGTTACTGTTTAAGCTACTTAGAAGCTTCTGGTATAAAAAGTAAATAATACTTGAATATTTGAACAGGCTAAAGCCACTGTAATGGCTTGGTCACTCTAATGCTTTTGTGTTTGGTGCATTATGTCTGGAGAGATGTGCACATACTGATAATCAATGGGTGGTTGTGAAGTCTAGCTAATAACACACACACACACACACACACACACACACACACACACACACACACACACACACACACACACACACACACAC
>JBBJLR010000889.1:0-14407 GCA_037577145.1 Brachypetersius gabonensis | reverse complement strand
CACACACACACACACACACACACACACACACACACACACACACACACATATATATATATATATATATATATATATATGTATATATATATCAAATACATCTAACGGTTACAACGATACCCACAACCCAAACAACACTTTTTAGCATACTAGGTAAAAGAAAGTTTTTAAAACAAAAATTAAAACCTTACTCTGCTCTTAGTTCAATTACTGTCCATCTTCCAACATACACTATATGGAAAAAAGTATTGGGACACCTGGTCATTACACTGAAAGGTACTTTAATGACGTTGCATTGGCTTTAATATAGACTCGGTCCCTCTTTGCAGTTATAACAGCTTTGACTCATCATTAAAGGCTTTCCATAAGATTTTGGAGTTTCTGTGGGAATTTGCGCCCATGCTGTAGAGCATTTATGAGGCCAGACACTGACGTTGGACGAGAAGGTCTGGCTCACAATCTCCGTTCGATTTCATCCCAAAGGTGCTGGATGGGGTTGAGATCAGGACTCTGTGTGTCAAGTTCTTCCACACTGAACTCCTTCAGCCATGTCTTTATGGAGCTCGCTTTGTGCAAGAAAAGGTTCTTCTCCAAACTGGGTCCACAAAGATGGAAGCATGGTGGTGTCCAAAAAAAGGGGACAACGGATTTAATAATTAAGATGTGTGTTCCAGAACTGTTTTTCATGTAGTGTATGTTTGGTGTGTGAAGTTCGCATCGTTAGTTTTGCTTTATAGCAACGAGGCCAATATAGCTGACAGTAATGGAGTTCTTTAACTCAATTCACTCCAGGCCCAAAGCATTACTTCATGTGGAAACTCAAACTGACTGCTTTAACTGGAACAAGGCAATATAAGCAGGTAAGATGAACAAAACCAATACTCTGACATTAAATCAAATCTCAAAAAACCCTCTGGATGTGCCCTTTTCCACTTTGTCTCTGGTTTTATAGTGACAGACTAGTCAGCCTTGCAGCAATGGCACAAAACTAAAGAGAAAAACCACATGTACCGGGTCGTGGGAGGAGAAACTATGTGCAGATTTGATTTCTTGACGACCAGGCCTTGTAATGAGATGTCTTCTGGAAGGGTCAGAAGGAGACAAAAGTTTAAAAAAAAAAAACTTTCTCGCCCCATTGATGTGCATTTCGCGCCCCCTAGCGGCACAACAGCGTAAGTAATAAACCTAGAGGTGCGTAGTTGAAGCAAAAGTATTGCCACTTTAAGGAGCATGAATAAAATGTAAAAATAGACATACATAGCTTCCAAAACAAAAAAATGATGAAGTGAGGAACTCTCCACACAGGTCAGAGACAAAGTTGTGAGAAGTCCAAATCAGGTATGGGTTATTAAAAAAAATCACAAACCCCAAGCATCCCAAGGAGCACCATTAAATTCATTAGTAGAAAATGGAAAGATTATGGGACCATAGCAAACCTGCCAAGAAAGGGTCATCCACCAAAACTCTTAGATCGGAAAAGGAGGGCATTAATCAGAGCAGCAACCAAGAGGCCAAAGAAAACCCTAAAGGAGCCGAGCGGTTCTACTGCAGAGATGGGAGTATCTAACCATAGGACCACTATAAACCCCACACTGCACAGAGCTGGGCTTCATGGAAAAGTGGCTGAGAAGATAAGGCAGAATGTTTGATATTTGCCAGAAGGTGTATTGAAGACTCCCCAAACACATGGAAAAGGGTGCTGTGGTCACATGAGACTAAAATAGAACTTTTTGGCCATTAAGGACAACATTATGTCTGGCACAAACCTAAAACCTCTCATCATGCTGAGAACAGCATCCCCACCATGTGACATCGTAGGAGCACCATGTGGTGGGGATGCTTTTCATAGACTGGAAACTGGACAGGGACTGAGAACCTGGACAGGGACTGGGAACCTGGACAGGGACTGAGAAACGAGCGCAAAATATAGAGAAATTCTTTTGCAAGGCACTGTGGATGTACGTAATGTCAGTAAAATGCCCTAATACCGGATTTCTCAACCACTGGGCCACGGACCACTGATGGGCAGCAATGACTTTTGATTGGACCGCAAAGCTAAGATCGTGACAGGCCATTGGTCCACAATTGGTTATTTAATATAATCTAATGTGGCCAAGTAGGCCTTGGCAACATGCTGTGATAGACAGGTGGGCCTTAATATTGAGAAGGTTGAGAACCATTGCCCTGATATACACAAACATATTATTGTGTAAATGTACTCAGTACAAATTTTTGCTGAAGAACATAAATAGGTTCAACCAGTTACCACTAAGCTACCATTAAGACCTTACCACTGATGAAAAGAAGAACAAGAAGAAAATGTGGGAATGTACTGCAGTGTTTTTGCCATAGAAAACATGTCTAACATCCACACAGAGATCTGTTTTGGTTTCTGTTGATCATCTTGGTTTCTGTTTTTATTATAATAATGCATCAAACCACTGCTGAAACACAAATGTGTTTAATGCGCCAACTGTGCCATTAGGAGTGTTTGCATTCAAAATCACATCCTCCCTTACTACATAGCAGGCCAAAACAGTACACAATCAAAAGCATACATTAGTGTAGTATATAGAATTTGGCAGTGTGCAGGTTTGGACCCAGCTATTAATAGTGTTTAGGAAAGAGTGATTTTTCCCATCAAATGGCAATAGAAAAACAAAAGTGATGTTATTGAATGTAATGCCCAATTGTTCGATGATTTGGCTGCCACAGATTATCACTGCTTGCTATGGATTATTAAGCAGAAAGCAGTAAACCCACACTGAACAAGTGCTTACGTTCTATATCTACAAATATAGACATCATGTACCAAATACTCCCACTGGATTTGTCAGTAACTTAATACAGGACAAAAAAAAAATTCTACCTCCATTGGCGACAGAGAATGTAAAAATACAAATGCAGACACTAAGAAACAGAAGTTGACAATGGCAATAAATAAAACTTTTTTTAGTGTTCTGAAGATTGTTTCATGTAAACAGTGGTAAAACTGGTCTACAAGCCACAAGAATGACTGGACTCTACAGCAGGCCTTTGAGGCACAGCTGAACAGACAAAGCAGGCCAACGACAGACTCCTTGGTCCAGATCTGCTGTTCTGAATCAGCCTCTGCTCCGCCTTCGCTCCAGTAAATGGGTCAGGACCATTGCTGGACTTCAGTAGTATGACATACGCAAGTGCAGCTAGCGTGGCAGTTCTCATTCACAAACAGACGACACGCTTCTCAAAACACTCAAAAACAAACAAAAAAAAAATAATAATGAAAGTACAGTAACCCAGATGAGGAACACATGTCCAACAGTAGATTTCCAGTTTCTGACAGTGAACCTCAGACGCCATTATTTAAAACAGACAAAATGCAGCATGTATTTGCTGTAAATATGACCCATTCTGCTTCATACCTTAAGTTAGCCTGATTCAAAATTCCTTGTTTAATAACAACAGAGGCAATCTCTGTTAAATTAGAATTTGTGAAATTAAAGAAATGCCTCGACGTTTTCTGGCCACTAGGTGGCAGCAGAATGCCAGGCAAGAGGGAACTGGTTGAGGTCTTTCATGGCTGTGGTTTATAGTAGTGTGGGCTCTATAAAAAAATAATATAACAAATAGTGTTCTGTTTCTTCAGATTGAAGCGAGATGAAACATAAATAATCGTACCAAACACTCACACACTCAGACATAAATAAATACTACAGTACCTTCACCTACCACATAGAGACCACCAAGAACAACAGGCAGATGTGAACTGTCCACTTACAGTTGGGTTAACCGACCGAACTTGGAGAGGAAAAGGCTGTGGTCAGGAATGGTGACACGCGGCCAGCTTTTCATCCTGGGCCGAAAGAAACTAAAAATGCTACTAAAGACACTAGCAAACAGTATAAACTGTGTTAATTCACTGTGCTTTCTATTAGTAAAGTCATTATTCTGGCGGGGCGGCACAGCATTGTTTCAACAATTCTCGACTGAGGACTCATGGAGCTTTCAGGCAGTCCTCGTAAACTAGCAAATGCCCATGTTTATAACAAGGAAGTCGCCTGTAAACAACTGACAAAGTTCCTTTCTACCCGAGTTTACAAGTCAGTACATTCGGTTTTCAGCTCATTTTTACATGAAAATTATATACATATATTATATACATATATATTATATATATATATAAAATTGTAAAACTGAGGCAACTGTAGCTAGGCCTTTTTGCAGTAAGTGATGTAATTGGTCCATTACCGCAGATGCATGTACCGTTTCTATAAAAAATGTGCTGGTTGCCTAGGTCACCCGAACACAAACAACTGGTGGTTGCGATTTACTCCTAAAAGGATTTTCTGAATTTATGAGTTCACGAAGACTGCCTGAACGCATCACTAACCCACAGAACACATTACCGAGGGTTAAACCAACCCCCCCCCCCCCAGACTTAATGCTTACTGTCCGGTCAGCATGTATTTACTTTACTGTGGTCCAGTGTCCAACCGTCTTAAGCCCTGTAAATAAGTACCATTCCTCTCTTCCCACACCCGCCCCCAAATGACCACAGAAGGGAAGATCCAAAACGCAGCCCAACATAACATAACATAAACCATAAGAACATCAATCTGAAGAAAAAACTGACCACCGAAAAATGGAGTGTGCTTGTGAAAATGTGCATTATTTCGCTTATTGCTCTCGATTGCTCGTCCTTCTCTTCTCTTTCATCCCGTCACGGCCAGATGTCGTTGAGGGGCATCTTGGGAACATGAACATGCATCTCCATGGGGTGCTCGGGGAGGCGGTCTCGCCTGTAGGTTATCGTCTTCTCGTTGCTGGTGGGTGCATACGAGTTCTGTGGTTTGGATGATAAAATAAAACGCGTTAAAAAATACACATTACAAACCGCATCTAGTATCAAACGTGCTCTGTCTGTCAAATGTTTAGGGACATAAAAAACTACAGTTTAACAACACAATAAAACTTTCAACAGACAAAAAGGCACTTGATAGCTGACACAGACTTAGATAACAATTTATACACATTTAGAGCATTTAGACCAAATTAAACCATACAGGCCTGGGTTTGGAATAAGCCCCTGTGTAGTCTTTTGTAGATCAGTTATCATGAACAGTTTAAGTAATAAAGCCTCATGAAAGCCATCTGAACTCTGCCCTACAGTGAAGTGTTATAGTTTTTTCAATATTTACTTGTAAATTCATTCATTAATTACATTTACGCAACTGCTTAACACTCACTAGTGTCCCAGAGCCTATCCCGGGGTCTATGGGCTCAAGGCAAGGACTCACCCGGGGTGGGACTTAAATAAAAAATGATCATTATGAAAACATTATGAAAAGTGTCTTCAAACCTATAATGACCAGGATACCCACAAATGTGATTTAGTTAGAGATGTCAGAAGCACACAGAAAATACATTAAACAACCTCTATTTAGCCACGAAATGATTTACATGAACTACGTTTCTTGATTCGCATTTTCCTTAATATATAATCCTGACAAAAGGACTGGAAAGGAACTGCTAAGGCCATGCTATTAATCCCTTAAACTCTTGGGCAGGTCCAGGACTGTAATTGCTGCATCTTTTTTATAAGATAAGACAAACCTTTATTAGTCCCACAAGTGGGAATTTTGCTGTTATTAGTTATTGGTTTAATAACAGTCACTGAATAATGCATTGTGAGTTAATGGAGTTAAAAAAAACCCTTACATACAGAAACCCATCACTAGACTTACACATACAGAGCATACATTACCTTATTGTTGTCATCAAACTGCTCATTATCTTTTTCCGTCCACGACCAGTTCTTGTTCCAAAGGATCAGGCGGACAACAGCCAGGATGCCCAGGCCCAGCATCGTGGTGAGGAGGAAGATGCTGAGAAAGGTCTTAAAGTACAGCTGGCTGGAATGGCACTCTGAGGAAATGCAGGGAGCAAAAGCTAGACCTCAGGCAGTCATATCAAATATGCACACTAACATGGATAATGGAAGGTGAGGGCTCAATCTAGTCGGATCTCGTTATTAGGTTGTCAGCGTTTGATCACCTATTCCTTTCATTTCCTTTCTCTCATCTCATGTTTATTTCAACATTGGACATAATGGACATCTAAAGCTGAGGAGATCGAAGCCTGATTCATTGTGATGCTAAGAGGTTTAAAAAAAAAAGAGTCAATTGGAGACACATGCAAGCTAAAAAAAAAAAGAAAGTCAGTTCACAAGCAACACATTTATCAGATGTTTATGTTAGCTTCAGTGAAGACATCAGGGACAGCTGGAGACCGAAGCCATGCGTGCTTAGCACCGACCCGACAGCTGGCTGGATGGAGCTTAAACCCAGCTGTTAATCACTGCTAGTGCAACCAAGTCCGATCCAGACGTTTTATATGTCTAGAGCCTCTGTTCTCTGCACATCCCTGATTGTGAAATCCAGTAGGTTTGGCACTGGGCCACTACTCCAAATACAAAGACACTAAAGTACTGTATTGACATTTCAGCATGTTGCTATGGTTATCTGGCAGCGGAGCCGAGGAGGACGCTCAGGAAGTCAAGGGGAATGGAGGAAGAGTATAACAGGGGTGCACACACACACATACATACACACACACACACACACACACACACACACACACACACATACACACACACACATACATACACAATGGCCTACAGTGTTTCCAAAACTCAGTCTGGGGGTGTGGGGTGGGGTCAGTGTGACACTGTGAGTCAAGCTGTGGGTGAAGAGAGCACGAGTGATACCAAGGAAGAAGAGAATAGAGAGTGTGCTGAGGAAGTGATGGCAAACAAGTACAAACTGCGCCGTGAGCCTGAAGTCAAACAGGCGCAATTTCCCTGTAACCCTAATGTGATCGCTCAGCCAAAACATGTTTGGTATCTGGCTTTTGCCTATTTTGGTTTAGTACTGGAACTACAAACCTAGCAGTTAACATCCACCAGTGTGGGGTACATTTAGATTAAGGTAAAAGCTCTGGCCAAACATTCAAGTTAAACTGCATAAATAGAAAAATGTAGTAGTTGTAGTTACATACTCAATTATAGAAATGATTGAATAATACTAACATCACACCAACAATATATAAACAAAGGAAATGAACAAGAATGAAAAAGCAGCTCGTCATCAGGGGCCTGCGAGCCGGAGTGTGTGTGGGTGGGGAGAGGACAGTGTTCTGTGCTCAGAGCCTCACCGGCATGCCTGCTAATGTGCAGCTGGGGGAAGTGTGTTGCCAGCTCCATGTGGAATCTAAAGATGCACTGGTCTCTGCTGTGGTACAAACAGTACTTCCCTCTGATCAGCTCTGAACAACACAAGGAAAAACAGCAGTAGTCAAAAGCTCCCTTCAGAACAGGGGTCAGCCGCTTTCTGTGTAGTACTTTATATAAATAGATGAATTAGGATAACTATGGCTGTTTTACATCTCATTACTGGCTATTTCATGTACAGTATGACTTTTCCAATGACGTTTCCATGAACAGCACTAATGTTTTTAGGTTGCTGTTAGGGGTGGGCGATACAGCAAAAATATCATATAACAATTTTTCAACAGATAAATCACAATTTCGATTTCATCATGGTAAATATATTAATTTTAATTTGTATTTATTTTAAATGATTTTTTTTTACTATTTTGCAAGTTACTGAACAGTACAACCAAGCTATTGTTGGTTGAGCTGTTGTTGGTTAAGGCGGGCATTAAAAGGATTAGCAAATCGTTTGATTTGCAGGAAAAAAAGCAGGAAGAGCATAGAACCGCAATAGATAGATGGAATGTAGTCTAGACGATGCTACAATCTCTCTGCTTTGGCAGATCTTTAGCGCATAGATCGTCTTCACGATCTCACATCGTCATACCGCCCCGCCTTAGTTGCTAAGCAAGCATATTTGTGAAAATTGGGTATCATGTAAACTGTGTGAATCTGGCTGAGTAGACATAGTTTTATAACTTTTCTAATCTTTTTATTTTTTTATTCTCTCTTTCTTTATTACCTAGCTTTTAACTCTAAAGTTCTTGTATGTTAAACTGTGGTTCTATATGTTTAGTTCTTGTTGTTTCAACTTTAGTCAACTCCGTCTGTTAAAATGTGCTATTGATGGATTGATAAAACCATCATCAACATACCAGTGATATCATCAACATAGGCCACCAGTGAAGTGCAGCTTCTATTGCACTGCTGTGCATCGTCCCGTCCAAAGCCTTTAGACTGGTGGCACGCCACACAGGTCCTGAGGTAATCAGAGTACGAAAGAGAGAAAAGGAATGAATGAATGGTGAATAAAAAAATAAAGGAAGGCGGTACTTTGTATGAGATTTTCAACAGATTAAAATATTTGTCTAATAATTTTCATTAATTGTGATGCGACCAAAGTGAACGTTTACCAGTGTGACTGACAGGAGTTGGAGCAGGTCGGACAAATCTCACAGAACGCTCCAGAACGCCAGGGGTCATAACACACACACTTGCCACACACACATTTTCCCTGGCCGCTGCACACCAAGCCGTCGGCAGCCAGGCAGCTCTCTGTGGACAATGGGCAGCCGCAATTCTCACCTGTCCAGCCAGGCTGGCACAAACACTCCCCTAAGACACACTGGCCATGACCTATCATCAAACACACACACACACACAAACACATGCACACACACACACACATTAGATTAGATTAGGGTCAGTTAAAGTTAGAGAAAATTGAAGGTGTTTTCAATAACTATTTACATGTAATGACTGACCATTAAATGGAAAAATGATTTTTCATTGATCTGTCATTTTTAACATTTAATTTGTGTCCTGTGAGTGTGGTCGTTGTATTATGGCCAGTCAAAATGATTACTCCCTCCTCCAAGCTCTGTCTTATTTTCTCAGCCCTATAATCACTGCTTAGCAACCGTTACTATTCACCACTGCCTCAAGCCTTCAGTTTGTTATCAGCGTGCCTGTGTTCGAACTGGAAGCTTCAGCTGCAGTCAAAAGATGTACCCGGGGACCTGTAAATGTGAGTTCCCATCCCTGATAGAGTCATTTTGTACCAATTTACAAAGCCAAAAGCAAATTAAAAAGCCCTCAGTGGCCTGTGAGTCTGTTATTTACAAAAAGATTTTACTGCAAAGGAAAGCTAAAATGGTCTGTGTCAAAATGTCAAAGAAAATGTGTGCTCCAATGCAGTACGTCGTCAAGGATAATATATAAATGGACCATAAACACTTTTCAAGTGCAGTGAGGCACTATGTTTGCTGAGATGTTTTTCCTTGTTGTTGTACAACTGTCTAGTTTGAATTTGTCATCTTTATTGGGCAATGTCACTGGTGTGGAACGTGGCGCCTGTATGTAAAGGCCTTGCTCTCTTTAGATGGCCATCCTTGCTCCCATCATGCAGTATAATTCTAGACAGTGGAGCATTAGTGGTTTTACAATAATTACCAATTATAGCGCTTTTCCACTGGCACAGAAACCATGCCGTACCGCAAACAAATCATTTCCATTCCAAATAAAGCGGCCCGTACCTGAGCCATAGCCGTGCTGTCGTGGCCCTGATCGACATGCTGGGTCAAAAACAGGCCGCAGCTGATTGGTCGAAATGTTGTCATCACAACATAGGCCCTTGTATTTTTACGGTCCACACAAAATAACTAACTAGAGACAAACTAACAACTGAACGTGAACAAAGTACAAGTAATCTTATCTGTCTGAGCTGGAAATAAATTTCAGTGGGAGATTTCTAGGACGCTAACAAACGTATTTAACGTATGTATTTAATGTATTTAACTAAGAAACCTGAAGGTGATCTAGCTCTGCTAGCTATTCGTTGCACGGCTGAAAGAAAAAACTAAAACCTTAAGACCACAATAACAAAAGCAGCTCTGACAGAAAAAAAATCATCTCCATGGACATGATTTCGGGACAACATCTGGCTGGGGAGGTAATTGCAGTACGGTTTAAGTACAGCACGGTTCCTGTATGTCTATGGAAACGTTCCATTAGTGTTCTCCTCCAAGCGTGTTGAGCTGTCCAGTGACGCTGCATAGGCAACAGTTCAAAAAGATGCATTGGCACTTCATGTGACTTCATGTGTCACCCTCCCAGTGATGGTGATGTTGTCAAACTGGGGGAAGTCCTAGCAAGTGGGTGGTACTGGATGTACAGTGCAGACCTCCACCATTGACAACTGAAAAGAGGACAGCTTGTGTGGAGAGCATACTGGAAGAGCAGGAGTGAGTGCAGGAATGCAGGAGTGAGTTTGGCCTTGTTGGTGTTTTGACCTTCTGTGTTTCATTTATGTGAGAATGAAACCACATTGCATCCCACACTTGCCTCTGTGTGAGACTCTGAGTAAGTGTTTGGGTCGGCCTTTCCCCAGGCTGATATTCACAGTGTATACAACATTCACTTATTCATTCATTCCTTCATTCATTCATTCCTTCATTCGTTTTCTGTAACCGCTTTCTAGAGTTGCAGGTACCCAGAACTGGGTCAACGGGCGTGAGGCAAGGACTCACCCTGGGTGGGGCACACGCACTCCTACTGTCAATTTAGAATACCCAATTCATCTGACACGCATGTCTTTGAACTGTGGGAGAAACCAGAGCCCCTGGAGGAAACCCACGCCACCACAAGAACATTCAAATCCCCAACCCTAGAGGTGTGAGGCAACAGTGCTACATACAACATACATGACTATTTAATTAAATTCTCTACTGGCAATTTAGGACACAAACATTGTGGTGAAGTTTGAGATTTTGCATTAAATATTTTCCTAAAGAATCCCAGTGGGATTGTAGTCACTACTTATTAAGATAAGAGCTGCTGAAATCTTGAGAATGCTTTTATGATTATACAGGCGCACCTCCACACACCAGACCCTTCTCGTAGGGACAGGAGAAGTCATCCATCTCGCAGAACTTTCCGTAAATAGTCCCGAGGTTGCTGTGGTCGCACACACACACTCCACACACACAGGACCCCCTGCCGCTGCACACCAGGCCACTGCTATTCTCTTGACAGCTGTCCACCAATCGCTCCTCGGCCACAGGACCAGCTTCAGGAACTAAAAATGGGCAAGAATATTAAAGTATTATGACGTATGGAAACACATTGAAATGTTTGCCATTTAACTAAGACATCTGACTTATTACACAAGTTAGTCATGTTTAATTGGGCTAAAGCAGACCTAAATATGGCCAAAATGGCTTTTGAAGCTTATGAGCGACATCACGAATCAACAAAACACAAAAAGATGGCAAACCCTACCAGGTCTGCAGATGGAAGGTTCTGGATCCTCATGGCAAGGTCCCGCCTCGCCGCAGCTACAACCACATGCCTGCCGGACACGAACAGTCACCGACTCGTTAAATCCAACCGGCTTCACCACCATCAGAACCTCCTGCCTGTTCTGCTGGCCCTCGGCTGGACACGAATGCATTCCCACTGTGATATTGAAGAAGACCTGGGAGAAGGGCAGAGCAGATAAACATGGAATTCCTTCCAAAAGAAATGTAGCACAACAGCATTATTCAACCAGTTCTAAAAAGAAAACACTAACCAAATGCCAAGCCATATATGGTAAGGAGAGCAAAATTACACTTACTTTATTAGAAACATCCATTTTGTTGCCACTTAATGCCAAATTTACATAAACCATTTTCCATCAATATTCCAGAGAATAATATCTGGTCAGTGGTGGTCCTTTTGTAATCCCTTTCCAATGAGGGACAGAAGGATGGCTCATAATCCGCATACCAACAGTGATTGTAAAACTACAATACTGCTGCTATATTGCAGACATTTCTGACAAAATTACTTTCTTTTCTAACAAGCATCTAACTTAATATGTGTAGTTTCACATTGAATGGATTCAAAGCATTGGGTGAAAACAGTACAGACAGTGGGAGAGGGAGAGAGAGAGAGAGAGACAGAGATTATGAAAGAGAGACCGAGGAAGAAAGAATGAAAGAGGGAGACTGAGAAAGAGAAGGAAATGCTTCAGGTTGTCAGATGTCAGATGTATTGATAAGCCGGAGGACAATCACGTGAGGAATGCAACTCAACACAAAGGCCAATTTCCAGTTAAGTCTTTGAACCACAGCCTTGAATGTCTTTGTTTTGCAACTTTGTCCTGACAGTCTATCAGAACACAGTGAAAGAGTTTGTTTCAGATTGTTTGTCACAGAGAGTTTGTATCAAGGTCATCTGATTCCAGCACTTGGGGCCATTTCCAGTAAACTGGAATGTAATAATCCGCTCAGCGCAGTCTAATCGCCTCCTCAAGTACACACTATCCCCCCTCAAGAACTTACTTTGGAACACACAAACATATACACACATATAAACAAACACAAGCACACACACAAGGATGGATCCAAGTGCACACACACACCCTCTGTTAAAGGTCTTTGTGAGTAAGAGGTACTCAATGCCTGTATCTTGTGATGTGAAGGACACCTACTCTATACGGACAAAAGTATTGGGACAGGTGGCCCCCTACTTCCAGTGAAGGGCAACCTTAAAGCTGTTGTAGCTGCAAACGGGGGAATGCAATGTCATTAAAGTCACTGTAGGTGCAATGGTTAAGCGTCCCATTACTTTTTCCATATAGTGTATGTTAACAGTAACACTCTAAATTACTTTAATTAATAAACCATTAACTGATCCTTAATAACTTGTGAACAAATCAGTTCAACAGTACTTAAAATGGGTAAACGCTTACAATTACAGTTCATGTAGTTTTTAATTACAGTTCATGTAGTTTTTAATTACAGTTCATGTAGTTTTTTATTACAGTTCATGTAGTTTTTTTTACATGGTTTTCACAGGTTCATGTGGTTTATTTTTACGTGTTATACTGTGTTTTCCTGTACATTTAAAATGTACAATCTCACTAAAAAATAACACGCCTGAGAGCATGAATACAAATCCTTACAGCAAATTATTAGGATGTATAACTTTCTACTACTGACACAAGCTTTAAGTTTATGTCCAGTATGTATGTATGATGACTAGAAATATCATGGCATAAAGATACTTTACGTATGAAGTTATAACTCTATTATAGTTATAACGTCTTATAGTTTTTCTGCTCCTGGGCCTGGCCTTTTTATGAACCTCAACTTGTGTTCTGTGAATATACTCTATAGCTAAAAAATATTTTATGCTCATATGATATCAGGAGCCGTATCTCCATATATGAACTGGGGGTCTGATGGAAACTCATGCAGGCACTGGGAGAACATCCAAACTCCACACAGAAAGGACCCTCAGCTGCTCTGGATGAGAAAATTAACCCAGGACTTCTATAACTTACTAAATCATAATATGATCATATATTTTACCATTTCACATGAACTACATAAATCATTGATGAACAGCAGTAAATGTTAATGTTCAGATGTTCAAATTCTGAGGATTTGTCAATTTCCAAAAATGATCAGTTAATGGTTTATTTATGATAATATGCACAAAACACCATATTGTACCAAATACTTAACTGCACCATGGCTCAGATGCACTTTCTGCACTGTAAGTGATGTAGTGATGTTTTATTGGTTTAAATGTGTATTACCAGAAAGACGTACACCCAGTTGTGTTGATGGAATGTAAAAATGTGTCACAGTTAGCCCCGTGAGCATACAGGGGTTTATGACGTTAGTGTCGCCGTGACGGAACAGACACGGCTCAGGCCCTAAATACAGGGGAAAACAGAACACAAACAGGAACCCGTTGACGTGGAAACAGAACAGAACCCGTTGACGTGGAAACAGAACAGAAACAGGACGCTGGTGACGTGGAGAATCAGACAGATAATGAACACACGACCGGAACACGTGACTAAACCAAACGGCACGTGACCGGGAACCAGGGCAACCTAGTCCGAACCGTTACAAAATTATGTACACATTTCAACCAATTAGCATTTTTTGCATTTTTTCAGTAATAATTTGATGCAACACATTTATGGCTTATTTGCATCTTATTATTTAGCATGGCACGCAATGCAAAAAAATTATTCTTAAGTAACGGGTGGTTAAATATTGACTCTACCACTGAAAAAATCATTTTAATCAAAATCATATCTGGGCTATTAAAGGCTCAATTGCATATTCTCAGTGCCTCAGAAGCTGATAAAAAAAACATAACTGACACTAAGTAGTATTGCAAACCTGACATCTATGTTAAAGATGAATGATTTCCTTACTGTTTGCTTTGGTTGAACGTTGGTGCACTTGCTGTTTCCCACCACGGTGGATCCGTTTGGACAGAGCGGAGTAACACTGACCCAGAATCTGTGTGCTTCAATGTCCTCAACTCCCACCTCCACCCCAACATCTGACAGGAGTTTCTGGAGAGAGAGAGAGAGAGAGAGAGAGAGAGAGAGAGAGAGAGAGAGAGAGAGAGAGAGAGAGAGAGAGAGAG
>JBBJLR010000835.1:0-14408 GCA_037577145.1 Brachypetersius gabonensis | reverse complement strand
TATATACAGTATATATATAGATAGTGTTCTCATCAAGCCATTGCTTTCTGTTAGGAATCTTGCACTTAAAGTACAGACATTTAACTGACCATCCAGTTTTTCACCTTTGAAGGACGCAGAAACACTTCTTCATGCTTTCATAACCTCCCGTCTTGACAACCACATTACTCTGTTTTTCAGTCTCCCAGCAAAAACCTTAGCTTCCCCAATCTCTTTGAACTTCTCCGGCTACCCATTTCATACCATAGTCAGTACAAGCTGCTTTTCTTCACTTGTTCTGCACTTATTTACAGTTCACTGACGTTTTCCCTACTTTTATTATCTACTATGGGAGGCAGATCATTTAGTGTTGTGGTGGCCAAACTACTGAATTCCCTCCTTGAGAATCTCTACAATATACATTACTCTCTTTTTTAAAAAAAACATGCAGAAACCTCATCAATAAAGGTGCTCTCTCTGGAAGTTTTTTGCTTTGTCTCCTACAGCTAATTATTTGAAATTAAATGTTATAATATAATCACTGTCTGCATATTTTAAGAGATATTGCCACTGAACAAAAAAAATTCTATGGTGAGTTCATGTAAAGCATATTTATTTCAAGTAATTTTGGCACATTTAGAACTTTTTCATTACAAAAGATTCATATGATGTAAAGGGTTTACTAGGGAAGATAGGATATGTAACTTTAAGCTTTGTCAAATGAATAAATTGTGTAGTAACATTTTTATTATTTCTTGTCCTTTTATAATTTCCTGGTCAATACACTGTATATATTGTATGTCCGAGACTGGTTTGGCATCAGTATGACCTCTTTTGTGAAGTGGCCTGTAATGCTGTTTTGTTTGCACAAACTGAAAATGAGTAGGTTCTGCACAGTCCCGGAATTTGTTTCTTTGGTGGATATACTATTGAATAATCTCATGCACGGCCTTGAAGTTCCATATTACTGCATTAGGGTCGTTGAAGAATGCTCCCCATTTTGCCCGGGTTGAACAGGGTGAGATCATTCACAGTCCTACCAGAAGTTATAGATGTGTTGACATTACAATGAACTAAGGATGTTTGCCTGATAAGAATTCATCCTGTGGTCTGACTCCTCAGCTGCATCATCACAGTCAGAATCTTTAGCTGTAAATCTACAGGTCCTTTTCAGACTCCAAAGACTCCAAAGCATTTATGAGGTCAGGCAGTGATGTTGGATGAGAAGGCCTGGCTCCATTCTTCATTCTAGTTCATTCCAAAGATGTTAGATGGGGTTGAGGTCAGGGCTCTGTGGGGTTAGTCCAGTCCTTCAACACCCAACTCATCCAACTATGTCTTTATGGAGCTTGCTTTGTGCACTGCGGGACAGTCTCCACAAAGTTGGCATTATTCTGAAGCATTGGCCTTACCTGGAAGCAAAGGACCAAGCCCAAACCACGGAAAACAACGGTGCCCCAGTACTCTTGTCCATATAATGTATAAAACATTTATTATCTACCTGTTTGCTTATTATTTATTTATTTACATACATACTTTTTACTTACTTACTTATAAGGGATCCAATCACACAGTTGGGGAGCAAAAATCATAAGGTGCTCAGCCTTGCAAGTTGGCAGGTACATGCAGTATTCCAACCTCTACTCAGGCACCAACAGCCACGCCATTGCACCAGTCGGTGGCGCTATAGCAAGCACTGAGTCTCAGCAACTTTGAACCGTCTGATATTCAAAATTGTTGTTATTTTTATTAGTCCTTGGCATCACCCGAATCAAACCACACTCACTGGTCGTACCACTGATAAGAGTTTTTGCTCAAATAAAATGTTTTGTTTTTTCGACAAATCTACACAATTGTGGTCTCGTTGGAAAAAAACTTGCAAACAGCATGCAAATGGAGCTTTTCGCTTTTGCATACAATGGGATCAACTGCAATTACTCATAAGGCCTTGGCTCAATGCTTACCAAACTTCGTAAATCCTTGCAAGGCCTCACTCAACAGCAGTACCCCAATTTGTATCCAAATTTACCACTTGGTGGCGCTATGACAGGTCACAAAAATTGTCTCTATCTCTCCAGGCGTTTGGCCAATGAGCTCACAGATTTGCCTTCCACACCAGAAGACATTGCTCTAGCACATTCTCAAATTTAAGTGACGGCAAAAATCATGGCTATCCCGGGCCGACGATTCTCAAACTCGGTACATTTGTTGACAAGCTTAGATGATGCAGTTCAAATTTGGTCCATATTGCCCATTGGGGGGCGCTATAGCACACATTCAAACATTGCAGTTGTTTTCTGCTCAGAACTCATGGCCCATGAGACATAGCCTACTCACAACTGATTTTTACTGCTGAATTCTGCCCTCTGTCACAAGTTCAGAAATGTGTATGTTTTTGATACTGCAATAACGCAATAAATAATCGTGAGCGTCGGCCACTGGGAGGCGCTACTACAGAGTGTTTGGAGATCTTCTGAATACTTCATGAACGGCCTGTGCAGCTCAAAACGTTATAACTTTTCAGAATTGCGGTTTGGAGGACCGGGCGCAAACATCGTCGCCGTTCGCGGCTGTATTTAACTTGTTTGTTTGATTATACTGATATTTATTGAGGGGAATGCAGCATGGATTTGTTTCCTTCCCACTCCAGCTCAGTGGGTGGCAGTACAATACCACGATTTGACCTGCATACCCACTCCAATGTACTTCCAGAAGAAGAGGAAGAAGTGCTGAAAGTGGGCCTGTTTATGTCCAGCTGGGTAAGATTTTGAGGTAAAAGTCTGAGAGAACCTTAAGAGTTCTTGTAACCTGGACTGCAGTGTGCTGTGCTGACAGACATTTTCACTGAATAGAGTGAGAGTACAGCTGTGTGTTACCTGACTGGTCAGGTCTTCAGCTCTTTTTTTTTTTAGCAAGGTATGATATCTGTGAAGCCATGCCACTTGTAAAACATGGTATGTGCAAAAATGTATCTTATAAACCTTATTTTTTTTGTACCGTCACGTTAGCCTGGTCGTGTTGAAGCTCCACATTAGTTCGAGTTTCCTTTATGTTGAACCAGTTTGTTCAATTGGCGATGAACAACAACAACAACAGTACTGTAAAGATTAGCATGAGCTCTCACTGGCAGGAGCGAGGAACGCGCTTCTCAAAAACAATAACATGCGAGAGCTTTTTTTGTACCATTAACTGCCAGCAAATACTAGTGAAGTATGTATTTTTGCTGATTCACAGGTGTCACAGTACTTTTGTCCATATAGTTTAGATAAACACGCAAGTTAAAGGCAGCTCTGCTGTTTATCTAACCTGGACAAAAGTATTGGGACGTCTGAGCACTACACCAACCGAGACTTTAATGATATTGCATTCAAACACATAGAGTCTAATATGGAGTTGGTCCGCCGTTTGCAGCTATAACAGCTTCCAATCTTCTCGGAAGGCTTTCCACAAGATTTTAATGTTTCTGTGGAAATTTGTGCCCATTAGTTCTGTAGAGCATTCATGAGATCAGGCACTGATGATGGATGATGATGGCTCGCAATCTCCGTTCGAGTTCATCCCAAAGGTGCTAGATGTGGTTGAGGTCAGAGCTTTGTTCGGCCCAGTGAAGTTCTTCCACACGGAACACATCCAACCACGTCTTTATGGAGCTTGTTTTGTGCATTGAGGCACAGTCACCCTGGGATAGAAAAGGGCCTTCCTCAGACTGTGTCCACAAAGTTGGATACATGGAATGGTCCAGTATTTCCTGGTGTACTGAAGCATTAAGATTGCCCTTCGCTAGAAGTAAGGGGTCACCTAAATTGAACAATTTGAAAAGGTGTGTCCTAATACCTTTGTCCACATAGTGTGTTTTTGTTGATGCGATGCTGGACTGGCTTATCTCAGTTGTTTATCAAGTGTTATGAACTATTATTGTATTTGTTACTGAACGAAGTAGTATTAAAGCAACACTGAGGTCTTAAATAACTTATTTATGACATCATGATAAGCAACAGAATTGTATTATTGTATTAAATGATAAGCAACAGAATTGTATTATTGTATTAAATGTCTGATGTATCCAGATTGCATCCCAAGGCCGGCAGTGCTTATTCTGTAAGTGGGATCACAGGTGGTCCTGAACTGCGGAATAATAAATGTCTTGAAGGGCTCATATCCCTTATAAATGAAATAATTACATTTAAAAACATTGTTAAAGAACATACTGTTGAGGGATGTTATATGAAAGCTACACTGCAAATACAAAAGAATAAAGAATTTGTTTTTGTGAGTTCACGAGAACCAGCATATTTAGTTATATTTACTTAGTTATTTAGCCAAACCTGTTCACATTTACATTTTGAGCCATTTAAAGCACAATAGGACAGCCAATCAGAATAGAGCTTATTTATTGAGCCGTTTCATTCTATCGGATAAAGTGGTTAGAAATGGTCTTGCAAAACAAATGATGACAGATTCTAGTACATAAATCAGTTTACATGTTATAAAGGAAATGTAGGAAATGTGGTCTTTAGGAATGTTGGAAAAACTACTGTTTCTCTGATGTTTTCATCTAGAATTGAAGATGTAGCTGCCAAACTCTCATGGAAACATGCAAGCTGAAACAATTTTAAGGGGGCTGTGTTATTTGATTGTGTTATTTAATGGTTAATGTGAATAAAGTATGCTAATTTAGAGTGGTTTGATGTGAAAATGCTCTGTTCTACAGAAACTTCCATTTCCTTAAAGCAGAATTCTGTGACCTGAAGCGGTTATAAATCTGTCTGGTTTTTGAGACATCATTTCATGATTTGATGTGCATTTAGAGCGTTGTAAGATAAAATAGTTCCTGCAAAATAGTGTCCAAATAACCTGTGTTTTCAGATTCACCACTTATTTGCCATTAACATTACAAATTCAGAAGATATGCAGGTTCCTTGATCATTATGGATTGGAAATGAAATGGCCAAGTTTGCACTTTAGACTTGTTGCCGTTTTAACATCAATAGAAAAAAATGCTTACTAATGCTCCATTACAAATGTCTAGACTTTGAACTAAGGCATGGATATCACTGTTTACAGTCACGTGTAACACAATCGCTATCTGTGTGAATTGATTTATTAAGCACTATCATTGAACACCATCTACAAAGCATATGTATATGACCCTCAGATCGCTCTGTCAGAGTCGGTAATTTGCTTCATTGTGCTCGCAAATCAGTGACGTGCCATCATTTTTTACAATAAAACAAATAAAATGTCATAATTTAAAGTTTCTCTTAAACGTTGCTTCTTTTTTTTTTTACACATGCCCAATTAAAAATGTATCTTACATTTTCAATTTATTCACTGATGTGTGTATTCATAATGTGCTGTGCACATTACTTATTCTTCTTCTAGTCTTAGTAACTAGTCTTCATCTTAGTTAATGTGCTATTTGCAATTTTCCTAGACCATGACATGATCATACCTTCTGTATTACAGTGACCATGAAGCCTCCCTCTCGTCGCCGGGCCCTGCCATCACGTTTTTTGCCCTTGAAAGTTACTGAACCAACTCGCATTTTATGTAACGGGTGGCGTGCACGTGAGCAACAGAGACTCCTATGTGCTCTGAGAGAGCAGAGGTTTAACGCAGAGCTGGATCTGTTAGAGCTTCAAAAGAAAGTGCCCAAACGTACTCTACTTGAGGTATGTGAGCATGTTAAATGAACATAACATATCTGATTTAAGACCATCCTGAGCATATTCACTTAGGCTAGCTATTCCTTTAATACATTTACATTTATAGCGTTTAGCTGATGCTTTTATCCAGAGCGACGTACATCAGTGCTCAAGTATTCCACATCTGTTTCTTAAACCTGTAAAGCAGCTTAAATCCACTTCCACTATTTAACTGAAATACTGCACATTCGGTGCACCTGAACATCTGTCAAATAATACCTAATCAACACCTGCCAAACAATATCTGAACAACAAAGTCGTAGAAAAGTCAAGAGTTAAGACCAGAGTAAAGAAGTTTTTTCTTTTTTTATGTAAGCAAGCAGAATGAGAGACGTATGTAGTCGCCAAGATGCTCCTTGAAGAGGTGAGTCTTCAGGTGAAGTTTAAAGACAGAGAGGGACTCTGCAGATCTGATTGGAAGAGGTAGTTCGTTCCACCACTGGGGGGCTAAGACAGAGAAGAGTCTAGACGCAGGTCTCCCTCTTCTTTTGAGCAGCAGAGGCTTGAGACAAGCCGTGCTTGAAGCCCTGAGAACTTGAAAGCAAGTGTTAAAGACTTGAACTTAACGCGAGCAGCCACAGGGAGCCAGTGAAGGTCCCTTAGTAAAGGTGTGGTGTGAGTGAACTTAGGAACGTTGAACACTAACCTGGCAGCTGTGGAAGTCCAGCCAGTAGAGTTGCAGTAATCCAGTTTGGAGATGACTGGGTACTGGATGAGAATCTAGCTTTCGTGGTGAGCAAGGGTCGGATTCTTCTAAGGTTGTAGAGAAGGTATCTGCATGTTCTAGAGATTTGGTCATCTTGCAGCGAGAAAGACAGATCTTCATCTAGCATAACATAAAGATTCCTTACCTTAGAAGAAACTAACTTTTGTCCATGTGAATGTTTAAGGCTGAAAGTCTTTGCATTTTAGTTAAAATGTTGTCATAAATGTTATCCCAGCTGTGCCAGTTTACAATGTGTTTGCTTTCAGATTCAGAATGTGATCAGTTCTTTGAGGAACCGTGTGGCGCGACGAATGCATCAGCGGGTCCATAGACAGAAACGAATGACCAAAGCACCTATTGAAATATGGGCTGAACTGGCTCAGAAAGTGACTGGTGTCCATCAACAAACAATATCCTCTGCCTTTTCTAAAGTATGTAAATATTTTTGCATTGGGAAAATAAATGTTTTGTTTTTTTTGGAAAGCAGAACAGTATTTTTCGCGTAACCCTAAAGGGGGCCAGACCTCTGTAGGAATAAAAGTGTTTTATACCGTACGTTTTCTTTGACTTTGTGGCAAATACTGTTGCTTTGCATTTAAGCTGATACTCCTTGTCTGCATTGTACTCTAATGAAAACATTATGATTTTGTGAACAGTCTAAACAAATTTAGTTTTTCTGTACATGTACATGTAGAATGACTGTAAACTCTCTCATTAGATGCTCGTGATTGCTGCCATAGAGCCTGGCAACCGACTACACTCTGATCCTCCACGTTCCTTCGATACCCCGAGCCCTGTAGCCAACACCTTGCATGCCACACTCCTGACAAGAAAGGGAAGAACTTCAAGCCCCTCTTGCAGAAACGCTCTTCAGCCCTCCTCCGTTTCCAGCATTGAAGAGGGTTCAGTTTGTACGCAGCCAAGTGGTGAGGCGGGTCAAGATTCAGGAAAGCCTTCCACACCCAGCATGTCCAAAACAAACATCTGTCAGCTTACAAGCAACAAAAACCATGCAGTCTTAACAAAAACACGACCAGCATCTACTATGAGGGCTGTGTCTTCTACTGCAGTTCCAATCTCTAATCAGACGGATGAACATGAAGATCGACAGCCTGAACACGATCACCAGCCCAGATCAATGGATTGTGTAGTAGATTTTGAGAAGATTTACAAATATCTGTGGAACATGAATACAAAAAACTACAGTCTGACTCTCACTGCAATGGGTATGTATTTTCACCGATTATGTTATATACTTCTACATATTAACACTTTCCTCATCTGTTAGCTAAAATGGACTGTAATACTGTAATGACATTTGTTTTTTAATAACCTCAGAGAGTGCAGTACTTTTGGATCTGTTGATGTCTTTGCCTGAGGAGCTCCCCTTGCTTGACTGTAAGAAACTGCAGCATCATCTCCTTCAAGTACACACACGTCTGAAGACACGTCTGAACATACGTCCAGTGGATGGATCCTCCGTTCCAAGCTCTGACCAGAGACCTGCAGCTGCTACAGTTGATAATCATGCTAAAAGCGGTGAGACTTCTTCAGAAAGAACAGCGGAGAAGAATATTCAGAAGGAAGGCGAAGCAAATGTAGTGTCAGAACAAGGGAAATTTGCTGAATTACCATTGGCTGATGACAGTATCGCTAACTATTTATGTGCAATTAACCCACCAAAAGATAATAGTAATTTGGCAGAGGCTGGCCTCTGTCCACTAAATCCATTCATGGTGCCTGTAGATCTTCTTAAACGGCAGCAGTCCCAAGATAGTGTATAGTTTGGCTATTATGTAAAAAAGTTAAAAAAAAAACACTGGCTGCTGAAATTAGTAAAAGTTTAAAATGATTTTGATTGTGTATATCAACAACAAAATTAAAACAAATAAATTCAAACTTGCAGTGCTCCCCTTTTCTGCTTTAGAATAAATAAGAGCTTTAAATTTAGTACAGTGACCAATATTGTGTTCTGTTTGTGTGTTGTGCTTTTTAAAAAAAAACTTTGGTTATTAAATAAATTTTTGTATTCTTCATTTTGGGATTTATTTTTGTTCTTTGAGTCGAGTATCCCAGTATGAGTCTATTGAACATTATTATGATTTTCAAATTTGATTTGACATTATCTTGGGAAATACTTAAGAGTATCAACAAGAGTATAGCAACCTGTTTCTCTCTGATAGTGGCATTTTTTCTGCCATAGAACTTCCCTGCCACTACTGTGTGTGCTGGGAGATTAACATTATTAAACCACTGAGATGGTTCCAGAGATTACAAAGAAGATGAAAATGTCCTAAGATACATTTATGGTCCTCAGACTTGAATGTACTATTAGACAGGTTTAGAAAATGCATTCCAAACAAAGTTGGTAGAATTACAATAACTGCAATATATTCACGCTAACCTTCATAATGCGTGTTTAATTAAACAATACATAAGAACTGCAAAATGATACGACATTGTAGCAGAATTTTGTAACAGGTCATTCATATTTGTGTCCCAAGAAAATGACATTGTGTAATTATATTCAAATGACATTTTATTTCATCTTTGACATCTATAAATATAAAGCTGTCATGCTTTTGTGATGACAGTTTTGCAGTGATTTATTTCTGTAAGCATGTAAAACATTTCATAATACATACATTTCATAACACATTCCCAGTAACAAAAGTGTAGAACAACATGGCACATTAGTGTTAAAGCAGCATTTAAATGCTACTGTAGAGTCTAGACAATTTTTTTTTTACAGTCAAATAAAAATGTTTATATCAAAACACTGAACTGAACTCAGTCCAGTTACAGGTTTTAATGTTTCTTAATTGTGCTTCTTGAGACACATTCCCTGAGCCAGAATAGGATTAAGAAACATTGATCTCAGATAATAATCTAGGTGTTATCTGGTTTAAGGATTCATCCCGTAATGTGACCGGCGTTACTGTCTGTGCCACTACATGATCAGCAAGCTGAAGTAAAAAGCATTAACCCTTTGTGTCCTAATTCATCAGTAAATCATTTCTAACGTCTTAAACAGTAAACATATTCAAAAAGATGGATTAGTTAAAAAATATATATATATAAATATAATTGTCAATGAATGTTCATTATTATTGTTGACAAAGTCATCACCTGTTTACTTTTTAAATACATAATACATAAATACACATTTTGCATACTGTTTTAAGACTACACAGGTTATAGTGAATTGCATTCCTTGTTCAGAATTTGGCCCAGTGGTTCCACTTACTGAACATTAGATGTCAATAGATCTGCGGATTTCAGGCCTATTAATTCTCACCTGTTGAGAAAACAGATATGTTTGTTATTTCTAATTGCTACACATTTTGTTTTCAGCTCCCTACAACTAGCCTTGAAGAACCCCAGGTTTAACAGTTAAACAGTTTCTGTAAACAAAGCTGTTTACGTTTACGGCATTTAGCAGACGCTCTTATCCAGAGCGACGTACATCAGTGCTTAAAGCAGTGCTTAAATCAACAACAGCTATTTAACCAAGTCACTGCTGGCTAAGTTACACACCGCTGTAACTGTTGAGCACTGTTTGAGCATGAGGAGCCACATAAAGAGGAAATCTTTTTGTCTGCTGTTGTAACAGTTCAGCTTTTGTTTGTCTTGAGCTACATTCAAGGCAAACGGCATTCGTTATTTTCTTCGAATTTGAAGTTACTTACAGGGTGATTGTCGCGATGATACTCGTATATAATTTGTCGCTGAGGTGAGTTTTGTAGGGAGGAAGAACTTTGCGTGGAAGAGAGTGTTCTGTTAGCTGCGCTACTCAGCTGCCTGTAGAAGTTCTCATCCGAGTATGCAGGATTGTCATGCGGTATGTTATCAGCTGCAACACAATGAAATCATTATTCACTTCACAATTCACTGTGATCACACCGATTCCAAATAAGTATACCATTTACCCGCCATCATCATAAATATGCTACATTTTGAACAGTAATAAAACGAATGCTTGACTTCATGGCAAAGTATTATCTTGGAAATACTATACAGTGTTTATGTTGGTACCTGACAGAGATGTGTTTGGTCTGTAAGATGTGTTTGCTGAGGGCCACTCAAAGTCATCATCTAGCCACTGATTCACTAGGTCGTCTTTATTATCCTTATTCCTATGTAAAAGAATTTGACATGAGGAAGAAGAAAAAATCATAATATGAGAGCATGTTTTTAAGATAACAACAGCAAGTGCTGTTAAATATAACATTTAAATTTAAACTGTTAGAATGTGGGACTCCTCACACTGTATTTTACTCATGTTATATACAAAAGACAAATGCACCAAAGTCCTTACCTTTTTGTTTTCCTCTTACTTATAAAGACATAGGCTGACAATATGGCCACTGTTAATGCCAGAACCACAGACACAACTCCCATTCCAGCATAGAAGCCCACTTTGTTAACTTGGAAAGTGCAGTCCTCTCCAAGGTACCAATTTGCATCTGTGTGAAGGCAACTAGAACACAGATAATGCCACAATTATATTATTTTTTCCTACTTTTCACATCTTACATGCTATAAAACAAACTAAACTGGTTATTCCAGCATTAGCAGACCAGTAGATTCCTAAATTGTTTGCATAGCATAGCAGCCAAGACTCGTGGAACCACATAAAGTTAAACATCTGTACTTTTTCTATTTTTTCATGAGCTAGATGAATACATAATAGATTTGCTGCTAAACCCTGTTTTGCAAATGTAAAGGTACCCACTAGCAGACTGGACCAGCCTTGGAAACCCCACATGTGCCTCTGTTCATGCATATTTTTGGGTCAGGATGAAATTGATGGCATGGGTTCACACATGTAATTTTTCCCGCAACAGTGACTGGAACGTAATACTGCCAGAAGTCCTCGGGAAGCACCGCAGTAGCTTTTTCACAGACCTCTGACAAAGAAGTAGATATAAAGATGCTGTTAGATTTTTCAGTACACCCAAGTACTTGTTTTAGGTTATTCTTCGACAACTCCTAAATACTTGCTAGGTTTTTAGATTACCTGCTTCGTTCACTTCGGTTGTTGTGACGTTCACAATGGTAACACTGAAGTCTGGGCAAGCTTTAGTGAGTGTTTCAAGAACAAGGAATGATTTGAATCAAATTAGTAATATCAAGCTGCATAATGGCACATTGTAAAGTAACTTGTAAAGTAGATAAGACATTTAAGATAACTTACCATTGCCTAACGAACAGTTTTGAACTGTAGTGAGCACTTCTTGGACTTGCTCAAAGACTTCCTTATACTCATCCTTACCAGCAATGTCATTTTGAATTTCCACAATGATGTCATGTTTAACGTTTACCCTTGGAGCAAAAATAGAAAAAGAGTACAACAGACAAGTTAAATTACAGACATAAGCAAAATGATTATTTTGTAGGCTTTTCATTTTTGGAGTCTGATTTTGTTTAGATTTTTTTGTATTCAGATTTTCAGATTTTCACCTCGTCTTTGTTGAGTCTGCATTTCTAGCCCACCTTCGACGGCTGATAAGACCCCCTTCACTGTTTACGTAAAGGCAAACCAGAGACAAATCATGGTTTACATATAATTTTCCTCCTAAGCTTTCACAAAACAATGTAATCGTTTTTTAGAGGTCTACCTGAGTGTTATGTCTGAGATATCTACAAAGTTCTTGATAGTGATGTTGTAGAATGGCACCATCTGTAAAGAAAAATGTTTAGATTTGTGTTTTGTCCAGAAGCATTGACATTAGTTTTGTACAGAAAAGGAAAGCAAGTGAATAGTTTTACACCGTCATCCACCCTAGGTAGGGACCTGCTTACATCTCTACACACACAGTTAATGTTTCAGCGGTTGCCATGAGAACTAAGCATGTAAACATGGAACTGCTTTCAAAGGCAATTGCTTGGTTGTAAATACAGGCTTCATTACTTACCTGGTGTCTGAACATTGAGACAAATTCTTTGTATTCATCTGAGGATGTATTGTTGAATTCGGGTTGGTAAACTTCATTGACTTGTACTTCGGCAATGACTGATCTTTCAATTACATCTAAAACGTAGAGAATTAAAACGTTACATTTAAACTGGGTGTAGCAAGTAATAAAACCAACAATTAGTTTTACCTGAATCACAGAACATAAACTGTATCTAATGCTATGTTCATCATATAAAATAAGCTACTATTACATACACATTGCTGAAAACACAGAAAAAAATCCTCGTAAAAGACGGAATATTTTCCAAGACGGTCAACTTAATTAATTGCCTGTGTTTTGCTCTCTCTGGCAAATATAAGCACAACAATCAATCCTAATTCTAAAGTACCCATGCTCTGCACAGTATTTTCACCAACACAGTTAAATTCAGGAAATACTTGGTAATGATCTGATTTGCTAAATCTAAAGTAATATAAAGTTGGACCAAAATGACATTATAACTGTATAAATTTGAAAATTTTCAAAACAGATACATTTACAAACCTGGGGGTTTGATTTCAATTTCAGCAGTTTGACATACTAATCCAGTGAAACCGGGGGGGCAGTAGCAACGATTGAGAGCTGGATCTGGAGTTCCACCATTTTCACAAACTAGAGGTGATCTTGTGGCAATTGTTGTTGCAGTACTAGTCAGTACAGTGTGAGTTGTTGAGGTTGGACTGACTGAAGAAAGAGGGACATCTGGTGTAATTGTATCATAGGGTGTTGTAGAATGGCTGTTTGTGGTTGAATCAGAACCATCTGTTGTGCCAGAATCAGTGGTTGTCAATCCGGGACCTGTGACAGCTGATTCCAATCCCTCTTCTGTTGGATTGAATGTAGTTGCTACTGAATACGCTGTTGATGTGGCAGAGACAGAGTTTGATGTAACTGTTTCCAAGTCTGCTACAGTTGTGCTTGCATCTAGTATAGTTATAGGTGAGACCTCTGTCCTTGGGCCATCCATTGAGGTTGTTTCCAAGCTCTGTACAGTTGAAATCATGTCAGGAGTGAATTCAGTTGTTTCTGAACCCTCCGTTGTGTCAGCATTTGTTGTAGTTGATCCTACATACAGTGTTGTTATGCCAGCTTCAGGTGCAGTTGTACCCAGGGCTGCTGTTGTTAGGCCTGAATCATGTGTAGTTGTTTCCAAGCTCCCTACTGTTATCTCTGCATCTAATGTAGTTGAGAAAGGATTGAATGTAGTTGTTATGGCAGAGGCATGAGTTGTCAGGCTGTCAGTTGTTACCATACCATTTGGTGTGGGAGTTTCTGAGAACTCAGTAAATCCACCCGATGCAGTTAAGAGGGGGGTTTCTGTGGTTATTTCTGTCATGCTGCTGAAAGCAGCAGTTGTTTTCCCAGCGTATGATGATGTTTCCATGTCAGCTCTCAAGGTAGTTGAAAAAAATATGTCAGTGGTGATTTCTGTCATGCTTGTAGGATCAACAGTTATCATGCCCATTTCTGGTGTAGTTGTTGAGCGTATCGTTGTTGTGCCTGTAGTTTCAGCATCTGAAGTAGTCATGGCAGAACTGAACAAACTTGTGTCTGGACTAGTGGTTGTTTTGTAGTTATCTTCTGTTGTTTCATGACCCTCTGCTGTCGATGCCGACTCTGGTGTAGTTGCAAAAGACTTTTCTGTTGTTGAATCTAAATCATGTGTAGTTCTCTTAAGCTCTAATGTTGTTTCCATTGAATCAATTGTTGTTTCTGTGTCAAATGTAACTGTGACAGGATTGAAAGTGGTCCCTTTAGAGTCATCTGCCGTTGTGACAGAAGCACTGATTGTATCTACAGTGGTTTGTGTGTCTGACGTACTTATGACTGAACTGGATGTCGTCATGTCTGAAACATCTATGGTGGAAACAAAGTCAGTAATTGAACTTTCGCTGGAATATGTTGTTGTTACGAATTCATTTTGTGTTGTGCTTGCATCTGGTGCAGCAGTACTTGTGCTTTCTGTTGTTGATCCTGCATTATGTGTAGTCGTTTCCATGGAAGCTATCGTTGTTTCTGTCTCAGATGTAATTGGGAGAGGACTGAAAGTGGTTCCTT
>JBBJLR010000824.1:0-14410 GCA_037577145.1 Brachypetersius gabonensis | reverse complement strand
ATACATACATACATACATACATACATACATATATATATATATATATAGCGCCAGAGCTCAAGGACACTTTACAATGCATGTAGTAAAAAAAAAAAAAGATTATACAAACAAATAAATATCAACAAATATACAAAAGTCAGATACAACAAACTGGAAAGTACAAAACATAATCAACAGAAAAGCACGACAGATAAATAAGACAAAGACGTCAGTTTACCAAATCAGAGGTGTAGCATTCAGAACAGGTGAGTTTTGAGTAATGATTTAAATTCCAAGATATTGTTGACAGAACGGAGTGAGCGTGGTAGAGAGTTCCAAAGTTTTGGTGCATTAACACTAAATGATCTACCCCCCATGGAGGAGAGGCGGAACTGAGGGACAGTGAAAAGGCCAGAATCAAAAGAACTTAGTGAGCGGGTCGGGATATAGGGGATGAGTAGATTGCGGAGATAAGATTTTTAAGATTTAAAAGCCATTTTAAGATTTAAAAGCAAAGAGAAGAATTTTGAATTTAATACGGTAGGCAACTGGGAGCCAATGGAGGTCATACAAGATGATGATGATGGGGTGATGTGAGCAGAACGTTCAGTGTGAGTGAGTATTCTAGCCGCAGAGTTTTAAATATATTGAAGTCTAGAGATGGCATTAGCAGGTAAACCAGTGAAGAGGACATTATAGTAATCGATGCGTGATGACACAAATGCATGGATAACAGCATCTTTAGTACTGATGAAGGGACGCAGTAGAGCAATACGACGCAGGTGGAAGAATGCAGATTTAGTGATAGATTTGATGTGAGACTGAATAGAGAATGTAGAGTCGAATATCACACCTAAATTTTTGCCAGAAGTAGATACTTAATTTGATGTGAGAGCCTGCAAGCTCACAGGTGGAGCAAGCAGAAATATTGCTTGTGAGTGCTGGGGTTCCAGTGAAAATTCTCATTTTTATCTGCATTGAGTTTCAGAAAATTTGAGTTAACGTCCTTCAGGCAAGCAGAAATTTTGTCGAGTTGGGTGGATGGGGTAGGTGTGCAGACAGAGTAGAGTTGAATGTCATCAGCATAAAAGTGACAGTTAAAACCATGGCGTTGTAATATCTGACTGAGTGGGATTATGTAAATTGTGTATAATAGTGGGCTGAGAACAGAGCCCTGGGGAACACTTCGCTTCAGGGGGACGGTGGGCGATCGGTAATCCTTGACAAAAATATAGAATTGTCTATCAGAGAGATAGGAAGAAAACCAGGAAAGTGCAGAACCAGAGATACCAGACCAAAAAGGTGGTATCGAAGGCAGAGCTGAGATCAAGTAGCAGAAGTATACATAAGAAGCCAGAGTCACCAGAAAGGAGTAGATCATTCACTACCTTTACAAGTGCAGTTTCAGTGCTATGGAGAGGGCGAAAGCCAGATTGAAAAAGATCAAAAAGATTATTATGGACCAGAAAAGACTTGAGTTGAACAGCAACAGTACTTTCCAGTAATTTCAATATGAAAGGTAGATTAGAAATGGGACGATAATTAGATAGAACTGAGGGGTCGAGGTTGGGTTTCTTGAGCACAGGTGTAACTGCAGCAGTTTTTAGTTGCAGAGGAAATGAAGCAGAGATAAGAGATGCGTTGATGAAGTGAGAGATAGGTCCAGAGATGGAGTTTTAAGAGAGTGGTAGGAGCAGGATCAAGGTGACAGGATGAAGAGTTGGATTTCAAGATTAGTTTAGAAACAGAGTCAGGGGTTGTCATAGAAAAGCAAGACAGGGACTGACTGGGCAGATTTAATGTATGGCTGAGCTCTGTATCAGTAGGAAAACATTGGTAGACAGCATTGGTCTTTTCAAGCAAAAAATGAAAGAAAAAGCAGCAAATCTCATTAGAAGTAGGGGCATCCTGAGGTGGGGGGTTAGTGAGTTTGTTCATTACATTAATTAATGCTTTTGGCCTGTTGCATGATTTATTGATTGTGGCAGAGACTAAGTTAGAGTGGGCTGAAATAAGAGCAGATTTATGTTTTGAGATGTTTTGAGAGTCGTCTTTGGCTCGTTACTCTCAGCTACAGGGCGGGTCCAAATATAAAACAGTTACGGGGAGCAGGGTCTGTTCTTTCCTCCCTTGGAAAGGGAGCAATTATTTACTTTCTCCAAAAAAACAAGTCACTCACAGGACGGCCATGTAAAACTTCAAACACTCCCGCGCTACCACACACTGGAACACTACAGCTCCCAGCCTCAATAAAGGCTCAATTAGCTAGAATGCAAACTTTCTCAGAAGGCAACAGGTTCATTATTCTTATCAATAATTTCTTATCGATTCCCATCCCTACCCCTGCGTCTTTTCCCTCAGAAACTCTTTTTTCCTATCTATCTGTCTATCTGTCTATCTATCTATCTATCTATCTTTCTTTCTTTCTATTTTTCTTCAGAATATTTTCACAGCTTCTGGTCATAGCGACAACTCCCAACCACTAGGCCACCAGCTGCCCCATTCAGAAACGTACGTGTAATATTTACCAGTGGGTAGTAGTCTAGTGGGTAAAATATGCGTCTCTGAACTTGATGACCACAAAGTTGTAGGTTCAAACCCCCACTTTCTACAATTGTGTCCATGAGCGAGACACTTAACCCTGATTTACTCCAGGGGGACTGTCCCTGAACTAATAATTGTAAGTCACTCTGGATAAGTGTGTCTACCAAAATCCGGAAATGTAAATTTACCCACTCACCAGACCTGAACACCATATATATTAATCTATAGGGTATTGGCAAGAGGGAGATGAGACATGAGACCCAACTATGCAGACGAAGAGAAGGTCGTTATCGAGATAGTGCTTCAATAGTGCTACAGGTGGATTTCCTCCATGCCACACCACATTGATGAACTAATGCATGGAACAAGAGGTCAGACCAAGTAATGAGTGCGTATACATTAACATATTTTTCAGATGTAATCAGATGTAAATTCATATTTTTTCTTATGTAATTTCCCGGTTTTGTGACATACTGATTGTGGGGTTTTCTTTAGCTGAAAGCCATAGTCATTAAATATCACACAAATAATGGCTAGAAATACTTCACTGAATGTCTAATGAATCTACAGCATATAGTATGAGTTTCACATTTTACATTGAATAACTGAAATTAACTAACCTGCACAATATTCAAAATTTTTGAGAACTACCTGCAGTTGCCTTTACAGTCCTGGCTAAGATTTGTGTTGTCACATTAAGTAAGTAGAGTATATTTGTATATCACATGAAGTATATTTGTTCCTTGCAGGAGGCTTGAAGAAAAACGCCATGACCAGCCAAATCACCCGTAAAGATACTGAGAAGGGGGTGGGGGTTGGGTAATAGAAAGGCCCGACAGGCAACTCCTCAACAAGGACTTCAGGCTCACTGGTGGAAAATAACTAATACTGTCTGTATCACCAAGGGAACACTGAGAAAAAGAATATTTTATGATTTTTATTTAAATAAAAACAAAAAAGTAATTAATTGTATTGCTGGATTAATAGTAATTGTATTACTATTTTAGCTTGTTTAAAGAACTGTGGGCTGACTGTAAAATAAGCCTGAAAAATGAATTTATTAGCCCATAATAATAATGGTTATTGCCCTAATGGGTACAATCGGGGACCCATAATCAGCCCACATGGGGCCCAACCAGTGTGGGCCCCGGATGGGAGAATCCTGGGTTGTCCATATGGGTCTTAGCTAGAGCCCATGTGAAGCCCACCTAAAGCCCATCTGGGCTTGCCCACATGGGGCCACCATGGAACCCCCGGACAAAATTAACTGGGACCAAGCTGGGCAGATCAGATGGGGCCCACTCACCAGCCTGTGTCCAACCCATTTGGGCCCCGCATGGGTGTGTTTATAGGGCAGCTATAGTGAATGTTTTTATGTTTGGCAATGTGAACAGTGCAAATCCATTGAGAATATGAAGGCATGAACTACACAAACAAACTGTAATCCTGATTAAAATCCTCTTCCTGGGTTTCTCATTCCTGATAAGTCTCGCATTCATTCACACAGCCTACAGTCCTCCATTCACACATATGTGTGCACGCGCGCACACACACACACACACACACACACACACACACACACACACGCACGCACGCACGCACGCACACACACACACACACACACACACACACAAACATTCTACATACCGTTCTGCCATACAAAGTTCATTCACAGAGTCCATGGCCTCTTCAATAATTCTATACACAGCCAGTCCTGAATAATTTAGCTGTGTTCGTCACCTGGCCGAGACGAGTCAGTGTCTAGCAATGGCAGCCGCACACTTGACTGAAGAGGGGAAGACAAGAAAAAAGGGGCTGAGTGAGAGAGATAAGACAAAACAAGACAGACAGAGAGACACACACAGAAAGTGTTTGCGGTGTGTGCAAAATTCAAAACTCCTATCAGGAGGCTTATTATCCAGAGCCTTGTTGTGGGTAAAGGCTTTCACTGTGTGTGTGTGTGTGTGTGTGTGTGTGTGTGTGTGTGTATGAGGTATGTTTATGTTTGGACTCATAGGGAGGCTCTAGGAAGCTGGACGCTGTTGGAGAGGTTTGATGTTGAATATTGAGTGGTGAAGTGAGTCGGGGCACGTTGCATTCAGGCTGCACACTGACTCACAGAAAGAGAGAAAAGATAGAAGATGAAGGAGGGGGGAAAAGAAGTGAAGAGATTGGATAGTGGGAGAAAGAGAGAGAGAGGAAAAAAAAGAGGAAGTGTGATTGAGGAAGGCTGTATCTGCATCCTTTGCTGTCCAGTAGCATCACTTCAGAACTGACTGCTGGAGCTGCTAGTATGTAGCCGTGTCCCAGAGGACAGAAAGCTGCTTTCCCCAAAACTGACTGCATGTGAGAAGCCAGGATGCATCAGTCCAGTGGCTAAATTTACATTTCCGGATTTTGGCAGACACCCTTATCCAGAGTGACTTACAATTATTAGTTCAGGGAGGGTCCCCCTGGAGTAAATCAGGGTTAAGTGTCTCGCTCAAGGACACAATGGTAGAAAGTGGGGGTTTGAACCTACAACTTTGTGGTCAAGTTCACAGACGCATATTTTACCCACTAGACTACTACCCACTGGTAAATATTACACATACGTTTCTGAATGGGGCAGCTGGTGGTCTAGTGGTTGGGGAGTTGTTGCTATGACCAGAAGGTAATGGGTTCAAATCTCAGGACTGCTACTGGCACCACTAAGGTACCCATGAGCAAGGTACCGTCCCTTATTATATGTGTTAATAATCCATGGATAGGAAATGATGTGCTCCAGGAGAGGTTTTTGATGCCACATTAAGTCAAGTGAAATAGTTTTATTGTCAGTCCAGCCATATACATTTAGAACACAGTGAGACAAAATTAGTCACAACCTGAAACATGATCCACATGCACACCTACCATATATTACCTCAAACAGCTTTAAGGCCTTGAACTCTCTCTTCCCGTTTCGGCCCACAAAGTTGTACTTCCTGGAGAGGCCGTGGTCTAGCACGAAGTTCATCGTTCGTCTCGTAGCCTCGTCAACAGTTGCCCCCCCTATGTAAGCCACAGCAGCAACCTGGGGTGAACAATTGCAATACAAAACAAATTTATCTAAATTGCTCACAGAAGTAAACCACTCAACATGAAAGAACTCCCAGATGCATCGATGTGAGCACACTTGGGAAGTTTCAGATTAAATTCACTGCTAGCCCCCCAATAAAATTTTATTGAGTTGCACTGCCCTTGACTTAACATACATAGCAGTTTGCACATGAAGTTTGGGTCTGCAAGTTTTTCTTCCATGATTTCCACATCACTAACTGTCTTTAGGAGGAAACCCTCTGGGATTTGGCGGTGGAGGTTGTGACCTGAGGATGGATGGAGACGGTGGAGGTGTTGACCTGAGGGTGGATGGAGATGTAGGCCTGATGGGGTTGCCAGACCGATAATCATCATCCTCATCCTCACTGGACAAAATCACTCGCCTAAAAATGTTTAATACACAAGCACAATCAATTAAAGCATTTTTTTAAAAACATACATTTTGGACAACAGGTGAAACCACAATACAACCTCCCAGGATTTCGCAGGCTTTTTTGAGATTGTGCGGCCTAAAATACCTGATTTTGCCGGATCTTATCCAAAAAGGGTTGAATTTGTCTAATAGGTGTGACCGCTACATCGCAAAATCTTGGAGGGTCTGATCTATATTATGACTACACTCTGGATACCAGAGTGAGAGACCCCTCACATGGATCCTTAACATCTGTTCCAACACCAGATAAATCGAAAACAAAAAGAATTCCAAGGCATGAGTCCATTTGATTGGTCCATAGGGTTTGGCAGTTTCAAAGAAATTACACAGGACTTTAACAGTTCCAGAATGTTCCGCACAACAAGAACCCTTCCCCCTACAGACAAACAGTCATCGCCACGAGAGGAGATCAGTGTCTGTGCATCATTGTAACACCTGTATTGTTCCCCTGTTGCAACTGAATGAATCATTGGTCCAGAAAAGTGAAGCTGTTTAAGTGGGCTGAAAACAGATGTGGTCTGGTGGCTTGCCACTTTCCGCTTCTCATAGATCCGCCTGACGAGTTGTTGGACAGGGTTTTGAGGCTGACGGACAAGTCTTTTCAGTTTCCCTAAAAATGTCTCAAAGGGAAAAGCTGACATATTATCCAATGGCCCGAATTTTCGTACATCGTGAGCTAGGTGGATCAATGAAAGCATGTTGTAGCTGACAAATTCAGTGCCATAAACTGAAGCGAAATCTGTACATTCTATACATTCTACTGGGTATATTATTGAGGAGAACAACAGGGCCAGAGTAAAGTAAGAATTGACGAAGCTCTGTAACTTTCCATGTACTGAATTCAAACATGGATCGTGGTTTCCTTGCAAAATTTCTAGGTAAATGCTGCCTGATAGAAACCATATATGCTGACATTGCAACAAAAAACTTCATAGATTGCCTGCATTTCAGGGGTCCCTTCAACCAAAGGAATATTAACTTACGCATTGTGCCCAAGCACACAAGGTGCATATAATTTAACACAAAACTAGTAACTAAACCTATACCCAGCTCATTTAGGGGGGATGCTAACAGTTGGTGCTGTTGATAGCCTTGCCTACCAAATTTCTCATCTGCCCTGAGCTCTGCTGAGATCTCAGGATAAACCACCTTCCCATTCACATGTTGGCCTTTTTGAGTGCACCTCTCACACCCATAATATCCCATATGGCCTTTGGTGCATTTAAGAAAAGCACGAGCAGGTGCATCACAAATAAAAGCATCGGGTAATGCTACCCTGAAATGTAAACCATTGTACACAATACCACTCTGCGAAACTGCTTTTATATCTACAATGAATTCTTGTAAATACTCCTGAACGTTTGTGGGTTTGGACACACCTGGTACACTCCAATTACAAACACGCTACACCCTGGAATTTCCTTAATCCTACCCAGAATAGGCCACAGACTCATATTGGAGCTACGGAATAAGGGCAATCCATCGATGTTAATTCGAAGTGTGAGAGTATCAGTAACATTTGCTAAATGTCCTAAAGATGTTAGTTCAGCTATGAGAGCATTTTCGATTCCAAAGTGGTAGTAGGACCGCCCAGCCACATTAGTCACATTACAAGATCTGTCAGTGGCCATAAGAGTTCTGGCATCCATTGGGACATCAAGGCCCTTCCTCCTTAGGATTTTAAGAAGTGCAGACAGTGCTGTTTGTGGTATGTTGAATTCTGCAGCCCACTCTGCAAGCCCACATGAATCATCATTATCATTTTCCAAGTCAGAAGATTCGTCTCCATTCAAATCACAGTCACTATCACAACCCGGTATATCACCTGGCACCCAGTTTTCAGAATCCAAATCATCAAATGAGGAAATGTTACAATTGTAAAACAAATCAGAGGAATTTTCATCTTCTAAATCATTTGAGGAATTCTCTAAACAGTTCTGATCACAAGCATCGTAGAAAATGTCCGTAGAACTTTCCCTTTCAGAATGCTCTAACAAGTCATCCAGTGGGTATTCCTTTTCAGAATCATGTGCCAACAAATCATCAATAATAGACTCCTTTTCACTGAGACGCAAATGTTCCTCCACTTTTGCTGATATTTTCCTCCTTTTGGTTCTTTCTGAACACTCCATTACTTCTAAAAAAAAAAGAAAAAAAAGAAGCATTTTAGATTTTAGCCATGATTGCAATGGATTGGGAAGGACAAACTCTAGAGCAGGGGTGTTAAACTCATTTGGTTCAGGGGCCACATACAGCCTAATTAGACGTCAAGTGGGCCGGAGCAGTACAATCATAACATACAGTGCCTGACAAATATCTTGTGACTTAACCAAGTTGTAGGAACAACAAATAATAACTTGACTTGTACTTAATCAGTTGGAATCAGAAATGGCTGGAATTAAAAAAAGGCAAAGCCCTCTAGATTTTGCTTATTATACCAAAACAAATTGTTGTATCATTCATTGAGTTGTATCATTTAATTAGGACAGAAAGGTCCAATTTTGCCTTATTATATACAAAAAAATAATGTAGAAATTATACATATAGCGAATGGTGGCGACCATTTGCCAGCAGATCACAAAATTGAGCGCTCCACTCAGGAGAGCTTTCTGGAAAGACTTTGACCGGCAAGTCTCTGCTCGACTGTCTGTGACAGTTTGCGAGTGAACGGTGCTGTTCGGTTCTGAATCCTTCACTGAATGTACTCTGTGGGGTAAAGGCTACGTTCAATGAACGGATCACTCACTAAGCCCCATTTGCCGAGTACACCAGTTAAATAGCACATCTACCACAGGACAGGACACTTAAAACAGCATGATTTACAAACGTGTTTGGCAAAGCAGCACAGCCACAACGCTCTGGACTCCCGTGAACTGAACTGAAGCATGAACGGTTCAGCCGTGTATCGGTTCAAGGAGTCGGAGTCGCTCCTCCTGCCAGGCACTGAATGATTCGGTGAACAATTCTTTTGAACGAATCTTTTAAGTGAACTGATCCTGGTGATTCAGTACATCTAAAATAACTGCCGTGCCCATCACTACGTGCCCCTCTCCTCTGACAAACATGCTTGTGAAAGATTGCATTTTGTTACGAATTTCGAGGCCATGTCTTTTATTGTCTTTCAAAATTCATCCACAGCCCGGATTAATTTTCTCTCGTGCAAATAACTTCACTCAATAAAAAATACCTTAATGACTTGAGACGAAATAACTGTTCATTGCTTAACTTTACTTGTTTCCTTAAGTGAAAGGAAAGGTTTGGTGAAAAGTTTTTAGCCATCTATACACGTTAATTCCTTCCTACAACCCTGGGGGCTAAGCCGGCCTTGTCCTTCAAGCCTAGTGACGTAGATTTGAGACGCCTTCTGGATATACTGAAATGTTTTCACACCCACCAACATGTGAAAAGCCTCACTATGCTATATGAATTTATTTTTGTTACACATGCATTTCATACGTGCGTGAGTCAGTTTCACCTGTATCTGTATGAGCATTTCATATGTGTGTGTGAGTCCTTTTCACCTGTATGTGTATACGTGTTTCATACGTGTGTGAGTCCTTTTCACCTGTGTGTGAGTACGTGTTTCATATGTGTGTGTGTTTGTAAGGCCATTTCACCTGTATCTGTATGAGCATTTCATATGTGTATGTGAGTTACTTTCACCTATGTGTGTATACGTGTTTCATATGTGTGTGTGGGTCCTTTTCACCTGTATGTGTATACGTGTTTCATACGTGTGTGTGCGTGTAAGACCATTTCACCTGTATCTGTATGAGTGTTTCATATATGTGTGTGTGAATTTTCAGTAGAATGGATGCATGCGCGACAGATTTATATGTGAATGTGTGTGTATTTCAAATGTGTTTGTGTGACAAAAGTGAAATAAAATATTTCCTAAACGGCTCCTCATACGTTAGCCATCCCTTTTGCACCTGCCTGACGTTCTGGTGCATTTCGAAGCCATGTCTTCACAACATCACTGAAAATATGTAGTGGTGCCGTAGAGCTTTTGATATTGAAGAGAAAATAAGCTGTCATTAAAGATTTAACAAAGCTAAAGATTTACAGCTAATTGATCAATATTACATAGCTGAATTATTTGATCTACATTTACTAAAATGGGTCATTATCTCCCTTTTAATTTCTATTTAGAGGACATAACAGTAAATACAAATTAAAATTACTATAATTAAGCAATTGATTTATACAAGGATTTTAATGCAAAACGTAATTCCAAAAATGTTGGGATAGCATGTAAAAAAAACAGAATGCAATGACTTGCAAATCTCATAAACAATATTTTATTCCCCTCCCAAAAAGAGTAAACATATGTAATGCTTAAACTGAGACATTTACTATTTCATTAGAAATATGAGATCATTCTGAATCTGATGGCAGCAAAGGTGGGACAGGGACAACAAAGGCAGAAAAGTAACTGGTACTAAAAAGAAACAACTGAAAGAAAATGTTGCAACTAACTGGATTAAGTAGCAACATGTCAATAATCTACTGAGGAAAAAAAGAACACGTTAGAGAGGCAGAGTCTCAGAGGTAAAGAGGGACAGAGGTTCAGCAATCTGCAAGAATGTGTCTACAATAATGTCCCTCAATCTAAAATTACAAAGATTTTGAATATTCAACCATCTACAGAACACAATAACCACAAAAGAAGATCACGGTTCCCATGATCTTCAAGCCCTAAGCCTGATGTCATGAAAATCATTGTCTGTGATCACTGTTCGCTACGCCTTACACAAATGCAGGTTAAAGCTCCATCAAGCAAAGAGTGTGACAGGTCCGCATCACAACTTTTTTGAGACATGTTACTGCCATCACATTCAAAACAACCTTATTCTTTTCTTTTCTCAGTTTAAACATTTTCTACGTTCTATTGTGAATAAAATATGTCAATGAGATTTGCCAATCATTGCATTGTGTTTCTATTTAGTGTTTACACAACTATTTATTATATAAACATTCAGACAGGATATAAGCGTGGTTGGTAGAACAGGTTCAATGAATTGATTGACTTGTTGTTTTTTAAATAGGAAAGTCATTAGAAATAATTACACACCATTCGTGACAGAGCCTGCGAATCAACACTGAACTATATTTCAACTCCAAAACCTCTCGGGCGTGAAGGCAGCATTAGCAACCTTGCTAGGAAATGCGGTGGAAGGCTAGCATATTAGTAGGTATGGTGTAAGGTAACCTTATAGAAACAGTGTGGACGATATTTACTGAAAAATAAAAGCTCACAAGCAAATACATAATCTACTTAAAACACTGACATCAATTTTAAAAATCCGTATTTAATTGTTTAGTAAAATCAAAGATTTTTGAAAATAAGTTTTGAAAAAAGGCAGTGATATAAACTTACAAACATCCATTTATAACATAAAATAATCCCTGACACATTTATCTATTTAAAAAATAGTATATACTCTGTATAATTTTCTGATGACCTCCGACGAGCTTTTGCGCTGTTTCTTGTCGCGACCAGTTTAAACCAGAAGCCCGCCAAATGAACTGCGCATGCGTGAGAACGCGTCCACCTCATGCCTGCATATTTTACTGCGGTTTCTCTGAATTAAACAACGCGTGTCGTCTACATTAAAGTATTATTCTGAGGCGCTTAACTACTTTTTTCAAAACAATAATCACATTCTCAAATGCAATTTCCTTCGGGATTAATAAAGTTGTCTGATTCTAAAATCAACCTATGCAGCCTGCTTAACACTAACAAATTTGGCAAAACTCCCTACCTTCCCTGCAAAACCCTCTAATGAATCAAAACACTAAATAGCCATTGCAAAATTGCATAACTCACTCAAACAGTTACACACATCTGTCAAACAGGAGACACATATATGGGCAATCACTGAACACTCTCAGACAAAACACACACTCACTGCAGTAAAACCTGTACACACATACAGAGAGAAACAACATACAAAAACGAGAAAACATGTCTTCTCTGAAGGTAAAGTGCTTTTATTGGGTGTGTATGCAAACAAAAATCAAGAAAACAAAGTTGGTCATGTGATATAAAAAACTAATATGATTTACTCTGCATGATCTCCTCTGCAGCATCTTCTCTACCTTCAGACTCTAGAAGTGCTCTGTAAATCTCATCAAGAAATACAAAATTGTATACAACATACAAGATATATTTCCCAACTGTTGGGATGTATACAACAGGACCAGTCTCTGTTATACCTGCGCACACTGTAAAGCTTCATCCACGTACTGGACTTCAGCTCCATAATATTGTGTGGTCTGCAGCTACAGCAGCCTGTTTTCCTGTAAACTGACTGTTCCTCAGCATAATCTCAACAAACGCTGCTTCTAGTGTTAAAACTTACACCACATTATTACTACTTTTATACTGTGTTAGCAACTTAGTTGAGAGTTAGATTTGCAGGAAGTAGTAGCTGTAAACCAATTGCAAGTTTGGCCTAATTTCAGTAGTGTTTTGGGATTGGTATTGAGCAGCTGCCACTATTTTAAAGTAAATTGCTTTATCAGACACTCCATGTGATTTTGGTGTTTCCAAATGATCACTGTGACTAGTGTTTCGAAAATATCCTTTGGCAATGAAAAGTTATGTGCAAGAAATGATAAGATGTTTTTTGTTGTTGAAGGAAGTTTGCTGATTTGCTTGTATTTATTTGGAATTGATAACTTGGACTAATGGCATGGTCAATGTAGTTAAGCGCCAAAGAAAAACTGTAATACGTTATGCGTATATCAATATTGATTTCACCGCTGAGCATAAATTTATTTAATATTGAAGAACCCACCATAAATCAATGTTGATTTATCATCCATGAGCATTAATTGATTCAATGTTGAAAAACCCTCCATAAATCAATGTTGATTTATCATCCCTGAGCATTAATTGATTCAATGTTGAAAAACCCACTTTATATCAACATTGAATCAAGGTTTCTGATTCCATCAGCATTTCAATTTTGAAAATCTGATCAAAAATCAGTTCAGTTTTAAGGTTGATAATTTAACACTGACCATAATTCAACGCATTTAACCATAATTCAACGTTGAAACAATGACATGGTGCTATCTGGGCACATCCTCTTTTCAGCTTCAGCTTTTTTACAGATGGTGTGATGTTTGATTAGAGAAACTAGATGCTCCTTTTTTCTCCAAACATGTCTTTTCTTGTGGCCAAAGAGTTCTATTTTAACTTAATCACTCCACAGCACTTGTTTCCAAAATGCATCAGGTTCATGTAGGCTTCTGATGTTGGATTTTATAATGGGGACGAAGGTAAGGTTATCTTCTGATGACTCTTCCATGAAGGTCTTGTGGAATGGGGCACCACCACTCCTGAGTCTGCTAAATGTTCCTGCAGGTTTTTTACAGTGAAAAAGGGGTTTTGATTAAGGAGTGGCCAAACTTTTGCATACGACTATGGACACTCATAGTATTGTTCTGTTTAACTGAGTACAAATGGCACTACCAGAGAAATATTACTAAACGGGCTCCGGTTGCTACTCACAACAAGCAGCGCCATGTAGCGCCGCCTGGGTCCTAATGCCCACCTGCGACCCACAGCAGCTTCAACAGCCAGGACATCATTTTAATTCAATAATGATAACGGTTATATTCATTTATATGTTTATTGTGTATAATTACACAAAATTGTTTTGGTTGTATTTGTTTATTTATTCATTTTATTACTGTAAAACTACATTTCCCATTACCCCCTTCGGTTCTTTCCTTTATAAGTGGTTGCAGGTAAGAAGTGACGGCTCACCATCTTTTGGAATCCTGTCCTTATTTTAGTAATCTGTGTATAATTTTCAAGTTAACATGTTACATATTAGTAGATTATTGTCATAGATGAGTTATTTCTAAGTTTGTGTGTATTTTATGTGATCTAATGAAGTCTGTATGCCACGTGTGTCTGTGCCCTTTTCTTTTGCCATGCGGGAGCAGAGCAGAGCAGACCATTCCCTGGGGATGGCAATAAACGGACTGCAGTGAAAGTGACTGTGTTTCGTCATTCCACATGTCCTGCACCCACATACACTAGAACCGCTGTTACACAACGCAAAGAGGTGACACCAGTTAATATGGTGCAGTGACCGGTTACAATAGCTAGACTTATTTCTAATTTAAATTTATAGTTGTTTCTATTTGTAAAGTGCGTGTCTGCGCTCTCTTGTATGAAATGTTTGGATATATAATTTAAAAATAGTAGAATAATGGCTTTATATTTAGGGTGGCTTGGGGTCATTTTGTGGGGGGGCTTCAGACCTTTGGAAGAATTTAAATGAGCCATTTTAATCTAGATTAATCATATTAATCTAGATTAATTCCAAGATTACAGTGAGATTAATCGAGATTAAA
>JBBJLR010000805.1:0-14413 GCA_037577145.1 Brachypetersius gabonensis | reverse complement strand
ATAGATAGATGGCTAAGATGTGTGTGTGTCATTTTTGAGGGTCTGATGCTTACCAAGTCCAACCAGACCAGGTAACATCCACCTCCTCCACTCTCCATAAAATCAACCAGATTGGCTCTGGAAAGGATTCCATGTCAGATCAAATGATCTGCATAAACGGAGCCTCCTACTCCACCCCAGCAACATGCCTGTATCGCTTTCTAGACCATATACTGCTGATACAAGGGCAGTGTCAGAGGATGTGCAGGCTCCAGATTAGACATCCACAGCCATCTTCTTGGTTTACAGGAATCTTAAGAGACATTCTTCACACTCATACACACACATGGTGTTCTTTTACACCAACACAGTCCAACACTTTTCCACGACAATCATTCGAACCAATTACATATTCGTTAGGATGTAAAATTTTTTTTACAGCATTTCGCCTGTCATGGCACAGGTCCCCCATCCCCCTTCTCCTCTGGAACCGCCATCAACACGGCGGGCGCCACAGCCCTGTCAGCCCCTTTTCCACCAGCCACCTCGACACATCAGACTTTTACTGACCTGCTACCTGAAAATGCTGTATTTCTAAGGCATTAGGTTCAGCTGGGATGGGAAAACGGCAGACCTGAGCAGGACGAGTGGGAGGTGGGTGTGAACAGATGCAGCCTATTAGGACGATGCAGGCTGCGTTTGTTTTCTCTACAGGTTAACCTGTAATACACCCTCACACCAATAACACGGCTTGTATTTCACATTTTAAAACCAATAAGACCTATGTCTCTTATAACTCTGCTTACCTCTGTAAAAAACGCGTCCATCGTCTTCCTTTCACCGAATCTTTCCAAGCCTCGGATGGAGACGCACCGGTCCGGTTCACTCTCCAGCAAACCGCATCCCCCGGCCCTGGCAGGCGGACAACCGAGCTCTGAGAGCAAAACGATGCCCGCTTATTTGATTCCCTGATAAAACAGGCCGATGTACTTTTTATTTCTCCCTTTTCCTCCTCTCCAGCAGCCCTTCTGTGATGATTCGGGTCCAGCAGCTCGCTCACCTCTCTCCTCCTTGCCGCCGCGTGCTTGTGGGCGTGGTATTGCCAGAATGAATGAGAGGGCGGGGTATGCCGCACCGGCAGTCACGCCCAGTACCATCCCTCTTTCTCCATGGAAACCTCTTCACGTGACTCTCAGTTCACTGAACCGACTCTTTTGACTCGAACCATCCTTATGCGATGATTGATTCCGTTTGCGAACCGACACTCCGTTCATATCGATGTACATCTTATTCAACTATTTCAATAGTCAATTTACACCAGGGGCGTCCAACTCCAGTCCTGGAGGGCCGTGGTCCAGCACGCTTTGGTGATTTCCCTGCTCAGAAACACCTGGTTCACCTCGCCAGTTAATTGTCGGGTTTAGTGGATGTGTTTGAAGAGAACTACCATCAAACTGTGCTGACACCTTTGACTTACACTGTATGGGATGCCTGACCATCACACCAACAGGGACTGTTTTATTGGAAGTCTGCGGACGACCACATGGAAGTAAACATTGCGGAGCGATCAGGTCATTTGGACTTGTGTGAAGTAGTGAATGGCACAGGATGGGCCCCTTTTTTATACACAGTGTCCACAGGAGTCTATACATAATGAGCTGTGAGTGCAGTTCAATGACTATGACAGCTTGTGGTTATGTAGGCCAGTGATTTATATTATGGGTACAGTGAATATAATGCTGTTATTTTAAAATGTGAGCACCAGTACAGACCATCATTTTGTGGTGCTCTTTGGCTGTTGTGAATTTTGGTGAGAGCTGTTGTGATCTACAATCATGGCAGCGAGGCTGACACACTTACACACTAACATATACACCTAAAAGAAGGAGGTGCTGTGTGTGTGTATGTTTTAGCTCTTTGCAAGGACCAAGTGACAGCATGGTGGAAATGAAAACTGGAAACTTTGGTAGTTCACACATTTGTAAAGAATGATGCTTTTATTTAAACTGTAAAAAGACCTTGCTGAGGTTAAGGTTATGCTTAGGTTAAAGGCGCTGCATCAGTGATACTTAAAAGTCAGTATAAATACCACAAAAATTACAAACTTGTGTATCTATCCATGTATGTTTGTCAGTAATGATCAATATCAAAGGCCATTTGATACTGTAGTGTGTCATTGTAAGACTGAATCACACTTGCTGTGTATCTTGATGCAAAAACAAAGATGCTATAGTGTTGTATTTCCCAACCTTAGTACTGGAGGTTGTCTTTTAGTGTTTTCCTGTTGTTACACACCCAGTTCAACTAAGGAATTATTTGCTTATTAATCTATTAGTTGGATCAGGTGTATTAGCAGAATGCAAAACTCTAAACTGTGAAAGGTGAGGGGGCTCCAGGACCACGATTAAGAACCACTGCTCTAGTGCTTCACATACAGGCTTATTGCTTGACTTTACATGTTTGTGTGTGTGTGTGTGTGTGTGTGTATTGTGTTATTTTTCTTCAGAATAAATAAAATACTTCTGTACTTGAACTGTAGCCTCCTACAATGACACTACATTGGTACAGAGTGATATTTTGTAATTTAAAGACAAGGAAAGGATGGTGTATCTTGAAGGTGGGAGGAAACTTTGTAGGAAACTGTATTTTATTGCTTTGTTTGAAATGTTCTTAAAAGACAACATGTTGTTCATATGTCACATACACCCAGGGGCAGACTGGCAAGCTGTGTGTTCTGGAAAAGTCCAGAATAACCATCTGGAAGAGTTCAGAATGGCTGTCGGCCTGTTTTTATCGGCCGAGATGCAGACCTCTGTGTACAGCTGGTGAAGAAAGTCCAGGGCAGTTTTTAGTCCTGGTTAGTTCCTGTGTTTTCAGAAAGCCTTGTAATCACTTTTTTCCTCATGGAAATTACAAATTCAGCATTCCTTGTGGTCTAATGGAACACAGAGCCCAAATAAACAAATAAAGCAGAACAGCATTTCAATGCATTAAACAATGAAATATTTAGCATATATAGCTTTAGCAGGGGTCCCTTGTGAGCACAATGAAAGTGTAAATAACCCCTGGGTTATTAAAGCAAGATGGGATGTTCCATTAGCACTCCCAGCCTCCATCACAGCATGTCTGAGAAAAGCAGAGACAATTTTTTATTGAGAGGGGGAGGGGCTGAGAGATCATATAAGAAAGATTGTCTTTCTCTCTGAATCATCTCAACAATGTAATCCACTAAAATGCATTACAGTGTCGACGGAAGTTGATTTAAAGGAATACTCCAAGTTAATCTCTGTTACTCATCTGCAGCACATGCATGTACAAAATAAAAAAACTTGATCCGATCGGGTCGCGGGGGCAACAGCTAAGCAGGGAAACCCAGACTTCCCTCTCCCCGGCCACTTAGTCCAGCTCTTCTAGGGGGATCCCGAGGCGTTCCCAGGCCAGCCGGGAGACATAGTCTGGTTCATCTCACCAGTTAATTGTCAGGTTTAATGAATGTTTGGGAAGGAGAACCATCAAACCGTGCTGGACACCGGCCTTCCAGGACCGGAGTTTGACATCCCTACACTATGGGAAGACGGCAAGACAGAGGAGGCTGTGTGATACTCTGGGTAATTTTCTGCTGGGAAATCTTGGGTCCAGACATTGATGTGGATGTTACTTTGATGTACTATTGACATGCAGGGACATGGAGGTGTTGATTTGGCCTCCAAATCTGTGGCATGTGCTGGGCAAACTGGACTAACCCATGGAGACCCCACCTCATGACTTACAGCAGGCCTATTCAACTAGCGGCCCGCGGACTGCATCCGGCGCTTTTGACATTTTTTATGGCCCACAAGACTGCCAGTAAATCAGTGTGTGATTCTTGTGATTTAATAAAGTCATGGGTTTTGGATCATGACTGGCTGGTAGTCCCCTGTAACTTTTGCCACGACTGATTATCTGCTGTGTTGTATAAAATTAGCCAATCCAATCGCAGCCGAAAGAGGCGGAATTTGTCAGAAAACGAGCAGAGCAGGGCTGGCAGTAACGAAGGAGAATCCAGTCACACACACAGCGAGGGGAGAATCTTTGTAGTTCGGTGATATACTCTTAACGACTTTAACGGTCAAAGTTCTCATGTAGAACCAGACGCCGTTAAAACGGCTATGTTTGACGGTTAAAGCAGCACTGACACAGTCCTGGACTGGCCATCAGGCATACCAGTCAGCCCCCCTCCCCCTGGATAAACGGGCCCCGGGAACGATAGCCTGGACAACACGAAATTCTGTGGCCCCCGAACCACCAGTGACTTTTAGATCCGGCCCACTTGCTACTGAACTTAAATAGCCCTGACTTACAGGATCAGCTCATGATTCCTTGGTCCCAGTTATCATAGTGCACCATCTTGTAGAGTTCATGTCTTTTTGAGGGGCTACACAAAAACAGACAAAACGACAAAAATTGTTTTGAACACTTGATTTGAAATGTCCTTCGTGTCCAACTACAGTGGCACCACACTTGTGGATTCAGCCCATATAGTTAAACTAGAGGACAATAAGCCTATATTGCGCAACAGATGGACTACAGTCTTTCACTGTATACCACCAAAGTCTAATAAGGCAGCGCCAGGATTTGGGATTTCCTCTTTGCTGTTTTACAGGGATAAGATGAGCAGATTTAGCTCAGTTTAGCTCAGATAACACTGAGCAGTTGCACACATCCCTGTTTGTTTTTATCTCACAGAGATGAGGAAAAGGACACACACACATGCACGCACACACTCCAAAACCAGCTTCATTAGGCATAATTAAGGTTGCTAATTTTGGGGTTTCTTTTTCTTCCTTCCATCGTTTACATGTTTATGCAGCTTCAGGCATGGATTGCATAAGTAAGATAGCAACAGCTTAGAATCAACTTCACAATTATGAACTGGTGGAGGTTCAGAACAACATTGGACTGATAGAACAACAAACAGCTTCAAAAATGAACAAAAGGCCACATGCAAGATCTTCTTCATTTTAGGATGGTAATGATGGTTTGGTAGAAAAAAACAACCAAAAGTGTAAACAGTCTAAACCTGTCAGGAGGCGCAAACACAGGGTTCCATTTCACCAAACTGACTTTATTTACAACACACAAAACTCAAAGAGGCTCAGGGGCCAAAACATTCTCAAAACCAAGCACACACAATTGACAAACCAAGGGGATAGGTGAGGGTTTAGTGAGGGTGGACCATACTGGGATGCATCCTGGGGAACTTATATATTAACCCATACACAGACAAGAACCAATGAACACAAAAATCCCTTATTGCTAAATCCACGGCTGGCTGTGAATCCTTACTGCTAAGCCGGCTGGGGATTTAGTAATATGGGATGTTTGTGTTCATTGGTTCTTGTCTGTGTATCGGTTAGAACACGGATATCAAGTGGCTTTCCCAACTGCTAATTCTTCCAAATAACCTCAAATTGACTTGCTGTTAATTCTAAAAGTGGAACAAAGAATGTGCAGTAGCCATTGCATTTTTAACATTATTATTAGCTACATTAGCTTTAGAAGTACCAAACATGTCTTAGCTGGTCTGCTACATTTTTTAAAAAATGTGTGTGTGTGTGTGTGTGTGTGTGAGTGAGTTAAAGTGCTGTTTAGTAGTTGGCTGACAGAAGCAGTCCTCAGTCTTATTTGGCACACATTTACTTGTGTGTTAATGGACGGCTGAGTTACCCAAAGGCATCTTTAATGCATTTTAACACATGCACACACAACAATTTCTGTGTGATTATCGGTAATTAAGGGTGCACTGATTTGACTGATGCTGTTTTAATCACATTTATGTCTAAGCTTAAGTATAGACAGTTTTAAAAAGCTTAAGTTAGGTTGCCAGAACCCATTACAACAGTACATTTAGTAAGACATTCAATCACTCTTTTATCCCAGATTGGTTGTAATTTAAGGAGTGAATCAGTGGGCCTGTGTGAGATTGATTTATAATAAAGTAGAAAAGGGACACATTAATGGTATTTAATTGAGTTCAGTCCTGATAATAGCCTGACTGCAGTGCTGTAGTTTTAGGTAGGATAACTTTGTGCCAATATGCTGCCAGCATTATTCTGTATCTTCAGTGATTCTTCTATCTTACTGCTGGCTTTGACACTGGAGTGGATCATTCCCTCAGGGCTGCTATGAGACAAGGCAGAAAGTAAGCACTACGTCTTAGGACAGAAGGCTAAGATCAAAGCCTTTCTCTCATTACAGTCTACAGTAAAAAGCGCTTTAGGTAAAACTATGACATGTATCCTTTGGTGATATTATCTAAAGTGTTTGAGAGGGTTTCTTTACCCGTTAATCTTTTAAAACTGTAGATACTGTAGATACTAATGCGAATGGTGCATGTGATGTACATTATAGAGTAGACAATAGAGGAACTCCTTGTATATGTACTTTGTACCAACATTTTGTAGTTTTTACATTTTTTGAAAATGCACCCTGCCATTTTCACTGTAATATTTTTTTAAAGCTGAACAGTAATGACTCATTGGACAGTGCAACACGCTTGTAGGAGCATGCTGTTATGTCAGCTGTTTGTGCGTTATTTCTAGCATCATGTTTAGCGATAGTTGGTGAGGGAGGTTATCCTAGCCACCCACACAGAGGAAAGTCAGATCAAGCTAACAGTCTCTTGTTGAGGGCCAACTCTTAGACTCTGGAATCCAAACTGTAACTTCTAACATCTGCTTACACCAACTGTACCATTTTATAGGCTTTAAATCATTTGTAGGAAGCTGGTAAAAATCATTTTTTTCCGATAATGAAAAGAGCTGTAGATGACTCATAATAATGTAATGTTTTAATAAATATCCAAAATGCCATGTATTTGAAAATATTATAGATTCTGGTCAGTCATTAACCTTAAAATAAAGCATCGAAATATTGATGCACAAGATGCAATTAGTGCAGTTAAAAAAAAAAGTTTACTGTGTAGCTTGGCGGAGCTCCAGACACCCAGGCTGCTGCAGCCCAGGTGCAGTCTGTGTCTCCCCCAGCAACAGTGTCCCCATTCTAGGCCTCATTGCATTGTGTGTCTGGCCTGTCAGAGGAAGCCCTGGAGCTTTAAGGTGGGCTCTCTAGACCACAGCCCCTTTGTTTTGGTAGGCCTATCATCTCTGGCCTCCAGCTGGGGGTCACCCTGACGCAGGCTGAGGTCACACTGCTGAAATACAGCCTCATGTTTAAGAGGAAGCTGACGGCCCCTTCTGTCCTATTCAGCTGAAAGGATAGGCCTTAGTTTCTGACATGTGTGTGTGGTGTGTATGTGTGTGTGTGTGTGTGTATTTGTGGACTCACGCATGTCTTTCCTACTCACAGGAACTGTCTCACAGTGATGGCTCAACGAAAAATGAGAAGCTCCACTTCTCTATCCCTCAGCATTTAATCCGCCCGTTCACCATGGTGGTACATGTAGGCATTTTGTCAATCATCAACATACCATTGCTAATATGTAGAACTGTGTCTAGGTGGCTACTTTCTGAGTGGCTATTGTCCAGCTCATGGAAGGCACTGTGTAAAAACACTTAACATTAATAACTGAATAATACCGTTCAATTCAAAAGAGAACAAAACAGTCCCTGCCCTTTTGAAGTAAAAGTCATGAGAAATGCAGCACTTTGACACTGAAATGTATAAGGGGTCCAAAATATTAACAGTATTTCTGAATTCTCTCTAATCTTTCAGAGGCAGAGAGAACTGCATTAGCATCATATCATATTTGGGTATGTCACCTTGACAATGATGTTGCCGTGGGAATAAATGATGCTGCTGATGACGATAAAGTGACTTCTATCTTACCCTGTTTCTTTAGTGAGAGACTGACAGAAAGGTAGATAGATAGAAAGACAGGTAGATACATGGATACATACATAGATAAATGACCATTGATCTGATGAGAGGCTAGGTGATGATTAACAAAAACGATGACTAATAAAATGTCCAATAAATGTACAATAGAAGTCTTTGTGACTGCGTTACTTTGAGCAGCCCAGTCCCCAGATGTCCTGGTCATTTAAAAGCCATGCATAGTAGATCATTGCCTGACCCACAGTGGGAGGTTTAAACGCCTGAAGGTTCTCCTGTTTCTCTTAAAACATGTTCTCTTATGTATTACCACACCACGTGACTCTGTTTACTCTCCATGTCTCTCTATCATCTTTACCCCCTTGTTTCTCACTTTATTCTGCAGAATTATATATGGATATCTTGGCCTCTTGGCAAATGACAGTTCAGCTCCAATGGTTTTGGTATACAAGTTGCTTTCTTGATTGCTCCACAGCTAAATCAGTCTACTATGTCTCTCCCCAACAGCTGATCAATACCGCTGTTCACTGGGTGCGAAGTAAACAGATTACTGTCAGTCAAGGGCACCAGCCAATAGCAATAACCATACATCTCTCAGGGGAATGCAGTGAATCCGCCACAGGTTCTCAAAGAACTACTCTGATTTGCTTTGAAGTGAGCAAGAAACAGTTTTCTGGGTCCACACACTTTTATCAAGTAGCTAATGACCTGTCACATGACTCCCACTCACATACATAGCAGTTCCTTCAGTAAAGTACAAATGACCACAAAAGGTAAGCATGTTTTATTACTGTTCTACCAGCTGAATAATAAATAGTGCTTGCATCTGTGGACATGGAAGGTATTCGACATTCTCATGAGAAAAGGATGAAGACAACAATGACATTGGCTTTGTCTGCATGGGTAACAAATGAGTATGATGCAGTTTGTTTGTGAATATCCTAGTTTCTAAACCTAGTTCTAGACCAAAGAGTAGTGGGAAACTGTGATTCTTACAGTCAGGTCATAAATGTCCAAACGCTGTTAAAATTCAGGGAAAGAAACACCTCTATGATGACGTTCAGTTTTGCTAGACTATTTCAGAAACGGCATAGAGTCAGGGACCTGTAAATGGGTGAAACCAATGGAGTCAAATGTAACTGTAAGACATATGGTTAAGGGTACTACCCCAGTGTAGGTACATTTTTTTCTAACAGTGCAAAAGGCCACTCTGACCATCTGTTTATATCCAATGCTTTAACTCTCCATTAGGTGGATCACTCCCAACCCAGTGTGTAAAATTCCCATCAACACCACTGTCGCTGTGGTGACACACACCAGCGACACACACACTACCCCTTCACTACCATTTCAGAGTGACTGCTGTGCTGAGAATGGTCTTCTAGATAAATAATATCTGGACAACAGTGAAGCTTTTATCATTATCTTGCATTTTCAGGAGTATCCCGAGTCAGACAGGGTCACCCTGTTTGTATTGATCTACTATAAATCAATATGCCTTCACTTAGGTCAGACTGCAACAGGCCTTTTATCCTGCAGTTAAGTGCTATGTTGTGTCTGAAGCTAACAAAGTAATGTAAAGTCTGGCAGCCTGGGCTGCTTTCAGGAGGTTATAGATCATCTGAAATCTTGCTGAGGTTGGCTGAAGTTTTGGATTGGGTTGATATGTCAGGGTCAGCAACACATCATTACAGGAACAACACATTCCATCATAATCAGAGTCAGATAGGGGAAGTCTTGAGGAATGCATTTTTTTAGATGTGTTGTGGGAAATGTCTTGCTGAGACAAGATTTTACAATGTCAGCCGTGGCCTTGGCCTGTCCTACCTTTAAGCTTAGGAGTGGCCGCTATGTTATCTATAGAAATATTATTGTGTGTATGCTCCCAGGCCACTTTTTAAAACCATCTACCCTATTCTCACTGGTCTACCTCATAGATCCCCTATGTAGGTGTATAAATTCAGACTGTACCCCAATTATTCATGACTGGTTAATTTCTTCCCTCATGGGTGCTCCTTTTCCACCTCTTTACTTTCCTATTTTCCCTTAATGTCAAATTGCACTTGCTAACAATGATCCCAAAATGCCACCTACACTGGAAGAGTAAAGGCTAGCATGTGCTTTGTCTAAATGATGTAAAACTAGTTATCACAATGTCAATGGACACGTACTAGCAGACGCCCATGTTGGCTAACAGAATAAAGATAAAATCCATGTAACACATATGTTCAGCCCTTTTTAAGTCTTCACAGATAACAGCTAAACAACAAATGTGGAAGAAAATTATGGAATCACTTTGAATTTTGCATTTCTAAAACAAAGACTGGCACAAATGTAATAATGCAAAGGAGTCTCCAGTCAAAAGAGAGTACCTGCAGACTGTAACTAGACAGTGGGCTCAGCTATCTGAAAGGAAACATGGTGCGTCAGGATGAAAAAGTCAAGGAGTATGCTGTAAAAATAGAAAATGCAATTAAAAATAACAATACCTAACCTGAAACATGGATACTTTACAATAGATAATAGGTCTGGTCATGATGAAGTCATGATGATAATGAGTGATAATGGTCTTCACCACAGAGCAAAAAGTGAGAAACGCCTGTGGAATTCCTTTCCTGACATACTGAGGGAACCACAACTTACTACTGTTTTAAAAAAACACCTTAAGACATTTCTTTTTATCAAAACCGTTGGTTCCCCCTCTTAGATGTTTAATAAATGTATTGTTTAATGATCTTTCTATTTTTTAATGCTTGCCTTGTTTTCTTTTCTTTTTTTAACCTGTAGCCCCTTTTTATTTTTTTTTAACCAATAGCCCTAACAGTACAAATAAAATGTATTATTATTATTATTATTATTATTATTATTATTATTACTATTAATCTTATCTTCAGGTACATTCACATTGCAGCAAACAGTCTGGATCTCAATCCACAAATTAGTGGAAATGTCGAAAACTGACCTGTAACAGTCCCATCATGTAACTGCTGTTTGAGAACATTTGAGCAAAAATAATGCAGAATATTGTGGAGGATATGGTTTTCAGAACTGAAGCCAATTTTTTGTGATGTCCATCAAGCAACAAAATGGTAGTTATTGATGATTCTATAATTTTCCACTACTTGATCTAGAAATTATGTTAAATAATGTAATTTTATTTATTTGAGGTGTGTTCCACACAGCAAAAAATGTTTGTGCCATATCTGTGACAGTTTTCTCAGGGGGTTGTGTGTGTTTCTGTGCTTTCTCAGACCTGTCTGGTAGAGACAGAGCAGGACTTAGGTAGAGCTGAGTTTCTGAGCAGAGCTCACTCTGCTGCAGTGTGGGACAGTGGAGATGTTTATAATGGTTTAAGTGATTTAGGAGATGGATTGAGACCCTGCAGGCACTTCTGATCCACACAAGAACAGAGAAGATTTCACTTTGGACAAGACTGCATGATTCCGGACGATTGATAGGACCAAAAGCTTAGACATATCTAATTATAGAAGGTCTTTCCTTTTGCTGGATAATAGGAACTGAATAGTTGGAATTCTTAGGTTTTTCTCACTCCACCCGTGTTCGCTTTGCTCTGGTAATGATCAGCAGAGCTGTTGAGAATAAGTTACCTTTTCTCAGCTACTTAAACAGGCTGAATCACAAATGATGCTTTACATTATGTTACATTCATTTGGCAGAGAATACAAGGAAACTGGACGATGTGAAAACCAGAGGAGAGGGTGCTAAAATCTTTATGTAAGAGTAGTGCAATGTGCACTACATAGGTCATGAAAATCCCAACAGTGCACTTTACAAAGAGCAAAGAGCCAGCTGGGAATCAGTCAAATCCCCGTCGAGCATACGGTTCATTATTTGGTGGGTAGAATGTCAGGAGTCACAGAGTGCACTAGGGAGCAGGGAGCCATTGGGGATTCAGCCTTAGTTTGAGATTCATGAGTTCTTTCTTGTGATACTGTTAATTTGGATGTGAGAATCTGGGTCATTCCAGGGCAAAGGTTCCTTTATAACAAAGATGGATATGATTCATACACCCTTATCTGAACCATCATGTTAGAAAGATCGGATGTGAGCACAAAAATACTGGAACTAAGAAAAAGGCTTGTAACATGGACTCTTATTTCCTTTGCAAATTCTTGGCGTTTTCCTAAGTAACTTCATGAGGAACCATCTAGGAAGCTGAAGAAGTTCTCAGGCCCTGACGTATCCTGTCAGTTGGTGAACAATGCGGCGTCTTTCCCTCTTAGCTGCATCGCACGCATCCACGGTAGTAGAGCCAGAGCCTGCATTTTGTAACTGCCCACTGCACATTGACTCAGTTAGAAAAGCTGAAGAAATAACCTATCGCCATCTTTTTAATGAAATGAAATAAAATCTTCATAGTTCTGGCCTCAGTTTCCCACGTAATGAACAAGGCAGGTAGGGGCAGCTGGTGGCCTAGTGATTAGTGCATTCGCCCTGCGATCAGAAAGTCCAGGTTCGATTCCCAGGACCGCTAGGCACCTCTGAAGTACCCTGAGCAAGGTACCGTCCCCACACACTGCTCCCCGGGCACCGTGTTCATGGCTGCCCCCTGCTTCACTTGGTGAATGGGTTAAATGCAGAAGAAGAATTTCGTTCACACTGTTCACACTGTGTGCTGTGGTGTGTTCACGTATGACCGAATGATCACTTTCACCAGATAGCATGTAAGGTCATCACACGCCAAATGTAGGAAAAGTACATGTCTAAAGCATAAATGATGGAAGTAATCATTTTTGCAGTGATATGCATTACATTAACCGTTTTATTATTAATTCATAAAGACATGGTATATTTTTCAGTTCTCCATACAGTTGGTGTGTTTTTCAGGGGAGTGGGGGAAGGTGCCCTTTGCTCAGGTCAGAGGAATGACCCGTTAAAATTCGTGTGTATATCTCTTTATATCAGTCTTAATGACACAGCAAGAAAAACAGTCTTTAATTATAAGTGATAAATAATGGGAAACTTTCAAGCAGAATTATGAACATTATGGATTATGAATAATGAAATACAAATCCACATAAACATTATACGTTGATAGTGGAGGAAACAAAGTACAAGTCAAATGTAGGATATAGGCCCTATATGGGGAAAAAACAGGAAATGTGTTACATTCTGGCATAGGACTTCAATAAAAACTATAGTAACGTAAAGACAAGGATTTTGACAACCATAATTAATATGCAAAGACATACACACCAATACACGCTCCTGCATGCAAAACACATAACAGGATGTTTTCACACACTAAAATGAAGCAAAGGGTACAATAATGCAATAAATTGTGAGGAAAGCCTCTCCGGCAGCTGCTTTCTTATCCAGAGGTGCAGAGGGGAATCAGAGTCCAATACCGTAATGAGTAGATGACCTACAAATGCACGTGGTCACCTTTATCCCATCCAATCCTCAATATGAAAATGTCTAAAGCTAAAGACCATAAACCTCCTAGATCTACAGCACAGCATGACCCTCAGGGCCTGTCCAGTTCTCTCTCTCTCACACACACTTAGCAAGCATGCATTACATGCTCACACACACAGTTCCTTGATTTGATTTATCCACCACTCCAGCACAGACCACACAAAATTAATTCATGGCTCTCTGCCATCTAGAAGACCACCCTCCACACCCCAAAAAACATGGCTTTAGTTTCCATGACAACACCAGCATAGCAGGGTAGACAGTCGTACATACGGTGGCGGAGTGTATTGAGCAAAGTATACGGTCACACCCACCCACAACACACAAACACAAATGTGCACACACACACACACACATACGCATGCACGCAGGTACGCACGCACGCACGCACGCACACACACATACACAGAGTTTGTTTTTATAGCTAGTCAGGATATGAGGACATGTGTATGTCCCATGTGCTGTATGCATAAAGTCTCTGAGAAAACCTTGTACCTTTATTCACCCTTTTACCTTTTAGTCTTTAACACTGTATTAACATTTCATTATGAATGGACCAATAGAAACACTCCAAACTGACATTAAATAAACTGACTTGTTATCAAAGTTAAGAATGTTTTTCCTTCTCCTGTAATGTTTAGGTTTTGTTCTGACAGGAGCAATTTGCAAGTACCTATTATTTTCATTATAATTGTTACTGTTTTGCTGCTGTTGCCAATAATAATAATAATAATAATAATAATAATAATAATAATAATAATAATTTTGCCATCAGAACAAAATCTTGTATCTGCATTTTTTTGTTTTTCTTTTTTTTTTCAACAAAGTTTGAAAAAATCTATGGTTTACATTGTGATCAATTTCATGATGACTTGATCAGAAGAAATGGTCCAAAATAACTGAATAAAACCTTTTTACCTTTTGCTTTTCCTTAACCAGGATTTGTGGATTTTTTTGTTGTCACCAATATGTAAAACATAATAATGTTTTGTTGTATCATATGGTGCTACCATTTGTGTTTATGCCTGTAATAGTTTTTTTTTATTAGAATGTAGACAAACAAACATAAAAAAATATATTGTGAGCATTTGAACAAAACACACACACACACACACACACACACACACACACACACACACACACACACACACACAAAACAACA
>JBBJLR010000787.1:0-14415 GCA_037577145.1 Brachypetersius gabonensis | reverse complement strand
GGAACCAGTCTCTTCAATAACTAAACAGAGGAACATAACAGAGGAACATAACAATCATAAAACAAAAGAAAAGAAACTAAACAAAGGGAAACAGAAAACCACGGGCACGTGACTAACACAAAATAGAAAAAAACGGCACGTGACCGGAAACCAGGGCCTAAATCAGTCCGAAACGTCACACCTACATATTTATAAATATTTTTTAAAAATTCCCACGAAAGAAATTTAATTGCATGTTTTAATCCTATCCCCCAAATTGCAAAGATGAATGGAGACAAATATGAAAGACTCCATGTACATTATAATGTTCCTTCTTAACTTTCTCTTTTACTCTCTTTGCCAGCATCATCTAACGCTGAGCTCGGCAGCTACTAGACAGGCCATCTACCGTAAGCAGAGACAGATGCAGTGTGCCAGCTACAGTCACGGCAGAGTTTTGGTATGTACCTTAAGTAATGCCTTCGTTGTAGAAATGAGTAACATCTATTTGAGTCAGTTTGAGACAGTTTGAGCTCCATCTTAGTGCTTCGTTACATGAAAACTTTACAGAGAAAACTGTACTATCTGTATTGGCAAGCAATGTTAGGTGTGACATTATATGTGTTCGTTGAGTGACAGTTTCATGTGTTGCTGTGATAAATTGTCAGACACTCTCATCAGACACTCTGACTGTATAGTATTATTAATCAATGCCAGTTGTAATTCATTTACAGCCTCTCTTTGTCGTTTATATTTAAATAGGTAATTTTGTTACTGTGCCTTTAAGAGTGATATGTAAAGTGTAAAGTGAAGTGTAAAGTGCTATATGTAAATAACTCCTTTTTTAGTGTGCTATCCTTGTAAAACTCCTTATAGAAACCACTTATATCCTTGATTCTTGCTAGATAAGCGGAGCTAAACTGCTGCAAGCTGAATATATATAATATGTTGGTGTTTGAGACATCACAAAAACAGAAAGTTCTGAATTGCCTGCTTTTGCAGCTAGATTTTAATATATGGTTTACATGGACTTGGAAATAAATGGTACGTTTTGAGACAGTGTTTATGTGCCACCTCTCTTGTTCAAAACAGTTGGACTTTTTTTTTTTTTTTTTAAATTTGCAGTGGGCCCTTTAAATGGCCATTCCGGTGTTGTTCCTCAGCTACATATCTATATGTATTTTTCCACAAAATATGGGTTTTTAAAACAGCCACCCATGTGCTTGTTTTAAACAGCAAAATGGCTGTTATTGCCATCATATTGTAAGACCGGGTAAAGAACATTTAGTCTTGCTTTCACTGCTGTATATTTGTTTGAATGTTGCAGGTAGTAATGTCAATAATTCACCCTGTAGGGCCCAGTTTCCAGCGATGACCTATTCTGCAGAGAGAGGCTGAACAGGCCTGTTGTGCAGGTCTATGGGAGACACCAAAGTTCATACCTGCCAGAATCCAGACTTCTAACACAGGTAGTGTGTTCAGCACCCTTATACCTCCATGTATGTGACGTCTATGATTATTTACACTATTTCTGCTAATGAAAACTGCTTCATTAATTTGGTTGTAATTGCACACATTCTAGCTCAGTAGAAGCATTTTTACTGTAAGGCTTTTTTTGTCTGTCTCTCAGGGCACTGTTATGCTGAAGCAACACCTGGAATCTGCAGAGAAAGATTTAGAAAACTTGCAGGTGTCTTGTTTGCAGTTGACAGATGGCACATGTGTCAAGCGAGCTGCAGCTGGTGTGGACTCAGCCATTGTCCGTCTCCGTAGAAGACTTCCTATGTTTGTCTAGGTGACAAACAGCTAAAATACAGAAATTGTAAGATATTGTGCATCTATCAGTACGATAAAACATATATGCCCAGTGTAATACTGATATACATGATTGAATATATAATATTCTGTGTGAGTAAACTTAATGAAGCCTGTGCATGTGTCCTCTTCATCATACTTGGGCACTCATGTTGTCTTTTGGAATGGCAAAACTCCATCCAGGTATTTCATCATTTTTTGTAGGCCTGTGTCACTTAAAGTGTTTTTGGGTTTCTGTAACATTAGCCTTATAGTTCCACTGCAATGCTACAGAAGCGAACTTAAGTAGTCAGTTTTTAATTACAACCTTACACATCCCTAATTTCACCCTTAACAGTTTAACTTTATGTCCCTATAGGATTGTTTCAACACTAGAGGGAGTCGTTAACCAGATGGTTAGGGTTCTTACCATGTAATCCATGTACTACTACTGTGGTTGTAACTTGAATACTTTGAAATATTGATTTATTAATGTTTAACATGCACATATTTTCTAATTTCTGTATAATTTTGCCCTCACTTATATTCTTTTTTAAAAATGGATTTACTTTTACATTCACTTGAATAGGTGTTAAACTTGTCTGCACTAAAAACTGCTGTGAGATCTAGTTGAGCAGACGATTTCTTTCCAGTCTAAGTCACAGCCAGCTACTTTTTAAGAGTTTTTTCCTCTGAGTCACAAGACTTGGGTCATTTGACAGACCTCTGGTTCCACTGCATGCCTTTCATTAAGGAATCATCTGTAATTAAATCACGCAGCCTACCTTCACTGTCACTTTGCTTTTAAAATGCTCTTGAGTGGGAGTATAATTTTATGTAATTTTACAAATGAGAATAAAATAAGAATTACAGTAAACTACTTTAAACTAAAATGCATATCGATTTTATCCTACTGTTTCTGCAAATGTGGTCAAGCATCTCATGTTTGAAAGAAAGCTTTTTGGCTTGGATACAGTTACACTTTAACATTTCTCTGCTAAAGCTGAAATTGAATTAAACGTTGGGGTGGGGACATATTTTCGGTTGATCAAGACTGTAGGAAAGGCAGTTATCTGCAGCCTACATGGTAACAGTCTGTTAAAGATGTGAAGCAGGAGAAGTGCAGGTGTGGCCTCTGCACTATGAAGACACAACTGTGAACCTCACTGCAAGGATTTGGAGCAATTCTTAAAAACTAGCTCTTAAGAAGAACACTGAACGCTGGAATACAACACCAGAAGAAATGATGCCTTGTCTCCTCAGTTCCTTTCTTTTGCTTTGCTTGCTGCCGTCTGTGGGTGAGTAACTGAGAGAAAGAAGCCAAAAAATAATAATGCATTCATAGAAATGTACGCTAATACATTATAACACACTGGTGGTGCTGTTCTATGGAGAAGCAGAATCATGTGTTGTAAGGACTTTAAATTATGTACAATGCAGTCATTTGTTTTACCAGCATGTACCTATTGCACTTCACAATTTGTCACACACTCTTGTGCTGTTGGTACTTTCTGAATTAATTTTTAATGTTCTCTTTGTGAAAAATGTCTCTTACCATCCCACTCAGAGCCTCTGTTCTGTTACACCTGTGTGTTCCCTGCCATCTCGCCCCTGGACTGCATTAGATTCCCCACCAGATGCCCCCAAGGTCAGCTCTGCCTCTCCAGCAAGGCCATTGGAAAGAGAGGTAATTCCATGTTACTGAGAAGTGCAGTTTTTAAGAAGCATTTAATTGTCAAGAACATTTTCAGGCATATACAGACCCTGTTTCCAGCTGCTGTTTGTTAAGCAATTTCCATCTTGTGGGGCTAATAAAGGTTCATCTTATCTTATCTTATCTTATATAATATCTTATTCATCTAATTAGTATTTTTGTGGTCATCACCCTGGCAACTACATGTTAGCCTGGCATTTAATTTGTGATCTACATGACAAAAAGCTGCTTTAAAATGATTTCTTATTATTTACTTTAAGCATTGCAAGTCCAAAAAGTGTCAGTTGAACTTGTAGCATTGCAAATTATAGTACTGTAGTGTTTTACGTGAGTATACATATTTTAAAAAAACAATGCTGCTCAGTTTGTTTACAGAATAGATGTACAATTAAAGCAAATGTCTTGCAAGTGCTCAGAAATACTAAAATGTAATTATTCGATCAGAGTTTACATAACAGGTTACTTATGTCAGTTTACAAAAATAGGTAATGATAACAATCCAAGTGGGAATTAAATATTACACTGTTCATGATAAACTGTAGCACTGTTTTTCTTGTCTGACCTGCTCTCACATGACCTCTCCTGTACCTCTTCTGGCTGGGGCACCTGGGGCCTGGCAATTAGGGAGTTGCCCCTGCAATAAGAAAGTTGTATGTTCAAATCCCAGGACTACTTTTGGCACCACTGAGGTACCCTTTAAGCAAGATAGCGTCCAAGCATACTGAGAGCTGTGTTCCACTGCCCACCGCTTCACTTGAATGTCTTAAATGCAGACAACGAACTGTGTACTGTGCTGTGGTGTGTTCATGTATGACAAATGGACACTTTACACTTACAATGTACCAGTTGACCAGCTGTCAAATAACATTACTAGTGTAACTAATCCTAGTGAAACAGGCCATGTGTGCTGATAGTCTTCTTATATGGAATTTCTAAATCCATCTCTAAATGTAATGTTTTATTAAATGAAGCCCATAAGCTCTTCTGTTCTATATGCTTTCTTCCTCCACAGGGGAATTTCAAGTGGTCCTGTATGAAAAGAGCTGTGTTCTCCCAGCTTTCTGTGGGATCACTGGAGAGAAGTTTGCAATGGGTTTAAACTTCACCTTCACCAACGAGTGCTGTGATACCCATCTGTGCAATGGAGCCCCAGCCAGTCCGAGGGGCCTTTACATGGGTCCCCTGCTTGCTCTTGCTCTCTCTCTTCTCTTTTCACAGTGCTTTTGATGTTGTGCAGCATTCACTGTCCACATTTGACAAAGCTTTTGTATGAAAAGGCATTTTTTGTTAATGCACAAAGATGTTTTTATTATACTTGCAAATGTGTACACTATGTGAACAAAAGTAGTGGAAGTAGTTACTTCCGTCTTAATGCTTCAGCATACCAAGACATTTTGGACAATGTTTTTTGGGAGGGAAGAACCTTTTCTATTCCAGCATGACTGTGCCCCAGTGCACAAAGCAAGGTCTATAAAGTCATTGGATAAGTTTGTTGTGGAAGAGCCCTGACCTCAACCCCATCCAACACCTTTGGGATGAACTAGTGATAGTATAGGATAGTGGGTAAAACACTTGCCTGTGATCCTGATGTCCACAAAGTCACAGGTCTGAACCCCTTCTTTCTACCACTGTGTCCTTGAATGAGACATTTAACCCTCTGTTGGTCCAAGAGGACAGTCACTGTAACTAATTAATGTAAGTCGCCCTGCATCGTCAGCCAAATGCCCCCATTACCTTTGACTGGAATGGAGATTACAAGCTAGGCCTTCTTGTCCAGTGTCTGGCCTCATACATGCTCTAAATAAATGGGCATACATTGCCCATAGAAGCAAAAATCTTGTGGAAAGCCTTCCAAGAAGTGTGGAAGCTGTTATAACTGCAAAGTGGGACCAACTCCATATTAAAGTCTATGTATTTTAATACAATGTAATGAAGGCACTATTTGTGAAATAGTCAGACGTCCCAATACTTTTGTTCATATAGTGTACCTAAGTAATTTGCTTTGTGGTGATGCTTTACTGATGACTGAAATCCCATTCTAATAGCATAATTATAATTTTGGTGATCTTGCACAAATAAACTGTCTTGCTGTCTTTAACCTGGTCTGAGCTCTTTGACTTCACATTATTTGGGATTTTGCTGAGACCCAACGTCTGGTATAAGGGGTCTTATACATATATATCTAGACTGTACACACATACATGTAGTTGACACTGCTGCCAACCTGACATAAGAAGAAATAGAAATATCACCTCATTTAAGGTTTGTTTAGCTTGCACTTTCTATTTTTATAAATAAAAGTTATTTGTATGTAATTTGCAAGAGGGTTTAGCAAGTTAAGTAACATTAGCAAACCAGTTAACAATACAAACACATTGGTAACTTTTTTTACTACCTAGCAAATTAAGTTATTTTGGGAAAAGTAAGCACTTTATTTCCAAAGTATGTAATATAACGACTCAAGATTCAAAACTAATTCTGCTTCAGTAAAAAATTCAAGCCGCCTAAACTAGCTCTGCGTGGCTCATTCATTGCTAGCTAGTTAGCAAATTGTTTATTTACACTAATTGGACAAAAGTAGGACATTTCCCAAACTGTGGCCACAAAGCTGGAAGCATTAAAATTGGGCGTTTTCCAAAATGTCATGGTATGCTGAAGCATTTAAACTGCTCTTCACTGGAAGCAACGGACCACCGGACGTCTCCCAATACTTTTGTCCATATTGTATATGTTTGGCCACCTTTTTTGTTTTCTTAAAGCTGACAGCTATATAATCATAGATAAAATGTGTCGAACTTAATTATTGTTTATTTGGTTGACTGTTTTTGACCAAAAACGTAAATATATTCGCTGTAAATTAACTATGCTAAGATGACTGATGGTGTGAGAGATGGGGAAGGTGCATCCCGTATTGCTAGTCTGAATGGAGACGAAAACGAGGGACCTACACAGGTTAGTGCTGTATTTCTGATGGTTTATCCTTTTTTTCATGTATGTTTGACCGTTCCTTTCGTATTTACTTAGTATCAGGAATGGTTGAGCTGTGTTGCTTCCCTTCCTGTTTTGTTCCCAGGTATTTCTGAGTGTGCTTGTTCACCAAACGCAGGTTGGTCTCTGTTTCTATGACAGTAGAGACTGTACCCTGCACATTATGCCTGATACAGTGGATAACAGTGACCTTCATTTGTTGCATAGAGGTAAGAAAACTACTCTATATGGACAGAAGTATCGAGATGCCTGACCATTACAACTTCAATGACATTGCATTCAAATACACAGACTTGAATATATAGTTGGTCCCCCTTTTGCAGCTATAACAGCTACCACTCTTCTAGGAAGGCTTTCCACAAGATTTTGGAGTTTCTGTGGAAATTTGTACTCATTCATTCTGTAGAGCATTTATGAGGTCAGGCACTGATGTTGGACGAGAAGGCCTGGCTCACAATCTCCATTCTAGTTGATCCCAGTGGTGTTGGATGGCGTCAAGTGCTCTGTGCGGGCCAGTCAATTTATTCCAAACTGTCTGCAAAGTTGTAAGCATGGTGTTGTCCAAAATGTGTCTGCTGAAGCATTCAGTTTGCACTTACCTTGAAGTAAGAGGCCTAGTCTGAACCCTGAAAAACAGGTGTCTCAATACTTTTTGTCCATATAGTGTACATCATAGACAAGCTATAATACATAGTCAAATAAAATGTGACCAATACTGATTGAGTTCAGCAAATGTAGTGAGTTTGTCCCTTTTAATACCTTCATTTGGAACTGATGTAATGTCCCTCTATTCTTTTTCATAAACATCAATGCTTTTTGACAAATACTTCATTCATTATTATATATACACATGAAATACAGTATAAAATGAACTTCAATACATTTTGCATGTTCACAAACAAAGAGCAATGGAGTGTTTTTTTTTTCTTTTATGGTTGATGTTTGGGCCAAAATAACAATTTCTGTAATAATTCAGCATGTTAATAACAATTAAAGCAGTAGTCATGATAATTACCATGATAATTATTGATAGTGACTGATATAAGGTTTTATAGTGAAAACACTTTTGGTCATGCTTTCAAGTCCCACATCCATGTGTGCTATGTTCCCAGGCCCTTGCGTTTGTCTTTATAGGAAACAACATAGTTCAAAATTTCATTGAGGCTCTGAAGTTTTAGTCTCAGTTATGTGCATCCATCCACACTCCCTGTGCTTAGAAACCTATAGGACCCTATTCTACCCTATGCTTTAATGTTGTTTTTTCTGCTTCTGTGTAAACTCTACTTGTCTTTTCAGTGATGCAGGAGGTCAGCCCTAACATTGTAATCACAAGTGCAAAGCAGGAGCGAAGCTTGGCTCAGTTTATCAAAGGACTTGGTAAATTACATTTGGTTTTCACAGAGCCATACTTGATGTATAGCCATACATAAATGTCCTTTATTCTTCAATTTAGGATCAAATACAGAGTACAGGCCTGAAATTGTTGTGTATCCCAGTGTTGACTTTGGTAAGCATGAAGGATATTATATTTAATGAGCATATTGTCGCTGTCATTTTTCTACATCCTTTAAACCCAGTAGATGCAGTTAATGGTATGAACCAGCAGAAATACTTCACAAAGAAATGCTTGATTGGAATCTTTTTACATTAATATGAATGACAGATGTAAAGTAATGATTTTAGAGATGCATTTTTTTTATTGGCCTGCATCGATATGTTACCTATTGATTTATATTGCTATTAAATCAAAAATATTCAGGGTGCAAGTAAAATACTTTGCATGATCTATGCATTTGATTTTCATCCCTTTATTTTCGTCCCCCTAATGTTTTTCTCTCAGTTTTCATTCCATGAGGTGTAATTTAAGTTTCATTTGAATGTTAATCATCAGGTCATTCAAGGCAGGTGTTTCTGCAGCACACAATGTTCTGTGTCCCTGTATTGCAGGGCTGGACATCAGTAAACAGAGGCTCCTGTCAGCACACCTTCCTTTTCTTCCTGCATCCATTACTGAAAAAGAAAGGATCCCTTATCTTTCTTCCTGCATCTCGTTTGACTCTGTGATAATGGTGGGATTGACAGGTCTTCTATGTCTAGCTATAATTCAGGCTGAATATATCAAAAACTACTTCTAAACAGCGAGACAGACTAATTACATTTCAACATGCTTGAAAGTTATTGTGTTTTACATATGGACTGAAAGTAAAACATGCTTTGCCTGATGTTATTGAACTCAGTTCACTCTTTTCAAAGCTGAGGAGCATAGGAGGGCTCCTGAAATGCCTGGAGAGGAGAAGAGTTGGTGTTGAACTAGAGGACAGCAGTGTGGGGGTTCCCATTTTGCAGTTACTAACCTACACACTGTACGGCATCATTATCGTCTAACGTTTTTCAATTGTTGCATTTTAGGCTCTGCCCCTTAATGCGTTTTTCCATAATTTTCCAGAACTGATGTGGTATACATCGACAGAGACACATACAGGTGCCCATTTTAACCATTGCCATTGACAGAATAAACACTGAATATCTGCTTTTTAGTGTATATGCTATTAATTTGTTTTCATTGTTGCATTTGCACAGCGTTCTCCAGATTTTCAAAGCTGAGCCGCATCCTTCAGTTTACAAACTCCAATCCGGAGAGAAGGAAGGTTTGAGTCTCTATGGTAAAACAGACTTTTGAGGTTGTTGTGTAGTGACAGTCTGTGGAAATGTCTGGCTATAATTAATTGTGAATACTTCATGTTGATAAGTTTACGGTTACACTGCAAGACTTATGTATGCCAATTTAGGTTACATTCATATTTCAGGGATACTGAATCGCTGCCGATGCAAATATGGCTCCAGTCTTTTACGGTAAAGCTTCTATTTTGTCTCTTCTCACTGTTAGTTAATCTACAGCCAGTGCTGTGAGTGTACATATATTTTGAGTGTTAGGTGAGTGAATTCTGCTCTTATGGCCTTCTGTGCTGTAACGTTTGCTTCTGTTTCCTCAGGCAGTGGTTCCATAGACCCACCAGAGACATGAGTGTGTTGATGAGAAGACAGGAGGTGGTTCGTTTCTTTACATCTCCTCACAACTCGGATGTTATGAGCACACTGCAGAGTTTCCTTCGCAACATCAGGAACATTCCAGTATGTCAGCTTTCAAACACACCAAACTGTTTGGTTTGGTTTGTTTGAATTTTAACCATTTAAGCTTGTCACTCAAACTGACAAGTATGATCATTACATTGTATGACAGTAACAGTATTTACCTCTCTGGACAACCAACTCTGTTAGCCGTAGAGGGCGTATCTGCCTATAATCTTGTTCATTAAGGCCTTCTCTTGTTATTTATTTATTTAAAGATTCTCGTTCCTTTCTCTCTGGGTCGACCTGAGGAGGACGGGTTTCCCTTTTGAGTTTTGGTTCCTCCCGAGGTTTCTTCCTCCAGCTGAGGGAGTTTTTCCTTGCCTCTGTCGCCTTTGGCTACTCACTAGGGGCTCAGACCTGGACTTTGTAAAGCTGCTTTGTGACAACCTGGTTGTAAAAAGTGCTATACAAATAAAATTTGAATTGAATTGTAAATCATGCTTACTTACCAATCATAATACGTTTATCTTGTTTTATCATGCTGCGTGTGAACATATTTCACAGCTTTTCTGTTACCAGTGTATATTTTCTAGGGTTCTAAAGATGTTTTTCTTGCAGACTTTGCTATACAGAATGTCTCTGTCTCACACCAAAGTCAGTGACTGGCAGAGTCTCTACAAGGTAATTTACAGCTCATTTACACTGTACTTAAAATGTATTACATAAAAATTAGTACATTTTAAAGATTTTTCTTTTGTTAAACTCTTGGACTTTTTTGTGCCCTTCAGACTGTGTACAGTGCTGTGGGAATCAGGGACACTGTGCGGTCTCTCCCCCAATCTATTCAGCTGTTTCAGGAGATCAGTAAAGGCTTTACAGATGATCTTCACTACATTGCGACACTCATCAGCAAAGTGGTAAGATTGAAAGGTTGAATTATATTTTTTTTCATTTTGAATAAAAAAATCACCTCCTGTCTGATGAAAAGTTCTAATAGGTGCACTTGCTTTTTTAAGATATTTGTTGAACATTTTAAAGATTGTGTGTTTATTACAAACATAAAGATTCTTCATGTTAATGTGAGATTGTTTTTCTTTTTTGCAGGTTGATTTTGAAGGCAGTGTTGCTGAGAATCGCTTCACTATTAAACCAAATGTTGACCCTGCCATTGATGAAAGTGAGCTTGTTATGAATTCATGCATGGATTTTCAGTTTATGCTGGCATCTAGGGCTCAACCCTAAACATATGATCATTAGAAAGAATGTCAGATTGCAGATGCACATTTGCCTGACAAATTCAAGTGATATTTTTCAGTGGTCTTCAGTGAAGTTCTGTCTTTTCAGAGAAAAGAAGGATGATGGGCTTGTCTGATTTCCTGACCGACGTGGCCCGAGCTGAGCTGGAGAATCTGGACTCTCGATTTTCTACTTGCAGTGTCATTTACATTCCCCTGGTATGGTATAACTAACCGTCTCCTTTCCTAATTTAGTACCCATGTGTTTTTATAGCTTATCCCAACTGTGGATAATTTATGGGTAGCAGAGAAATAATACTACATTGTCTTTTTGAAACCATGCCATGTAAAGCATGTATTTACAATATAAGGTTATGGATGGTGTTGTACTAAAAGTTATGAGATATTTCCTGGGTAATTTGTGTTGTTTGTGTCATAGATCGGATTCCTTCTTTCAGTACCACGACTGCCTGACATGACGGAGAAGGAGAACTTTGAGATTGAAGGTCTTGATTTTATTGTGAGTATTCTGAAAATTGACTGCCACAAAAAGGGCACATGGGTACTACATTTGTACCTCGGCACTACCAACACACACCTGCATGGCAGCTTGTAGCCTTCTGTCATGTCATTTCTTAAAATGTGCAGACGGTGAAGTGTCTATGACTTTTTGTTTTTGCCTTATTCTGTTCATTCAAGCAAAGTATCAGCATTACCAACATGAAAGCAAACAATAATTCAGTTTGTTGTTTTCAAGTCCCCTTATAATTGTGACTGTTAATGATGGTGGGAGAAAATTGTACTAGTTGGTATCTATTTACTTCTGTGATCTATCCCATGTATCTTAAACACACATGTATCTTTGTGTGTCTGTTTACTGTCACTGGTTCAGTTTGTGTCAGAAGACCGGCTTCATTACCGTACTGCCAGGACTAAGGAGCTGGATGACATGCTTGGAGACCTACACTGTGACATCAGAGGTGATCCAGCCAACCCCCTTCCCTGAACACACAGTAATGCCCAGAACACTGACATTAAGCACCTTGTGTTTACTATTGCTGGATATTTCTGATATTTAATTCCAAGCATTTTTCTAAAATCCTAAATCTGCAAAGGGGCAGTGATGGGCACACTTGAATTGCGTAATACAAAATTTAAATATTTAGTTTAAAATATATATAGTTTCATAGTAGTCACTAAATAATTACATTTAAATCTCAGTTATACGCCTGCAGCTAAAGGATTTAACCTAATTTTGCACAAGTTTCAGTCCCGTGGTTTTTACAGTGTGTGATTGTGTTAGGCTGTCAGTGATGGAAGTGTGTGATGTGTGTTGAAGACATGGAGACGGCAGTGATGACACAGCTCCAGTCCATCGTGTTGGAGCGCAGCAGCTGCCTCTATAAGGTTCTGGCCCTGTGTGCTGAGCTGGACTGTCTAATGGCACTGGCAAAGTCCTCCCAGGAATATTGCTACTGCTCCCCAACTCTGACACCACACTGTAGGCTGACACTGCATCAGTCCCGGTATATGATGGATCCAGTTTAGTGTAATAGTCTAGTGCTTACACCTGGTCACTTAATGTGTCGTGTGTATCAGGAGTGTATCTGGATAAGGCTAAACCACTTAAAAATTCAAATGTAAATGCATCTACATTTGATCGCTCAAATCACTTCAAGAGGAGCTCTGGCATCTTTCCCTGCTGTTCTGCTTATGAAAGAGACTTTCGGCACTTAGTACTGACATTGCTGCTCACCAGTTTTGTACAACTTTGTCTTGCCTCGTTGTTTTTCACTATGTTGCTGCAAAACACTTTTATTAATGGGGTTCATAATGGCAGTGTAACGGGGATCATTATTTTTAGCTTCTCTATACTTGTAAACAGAAACAAGAAGACTGTGTTGTGCAAAAATGTGGAACAGCAAAGGTAGTTGGTTACCTGTACGAGCTGATCTGCATATTACGCACTGAACAGTACTTCAGTCTGGCTGACTGGAGACACATTTGACTACCAAGTGAAAATGATTGTGGCTAAAAGCTTATCAGGATAAAATCCAAATGCAAATCACAAGTGGTGACCAGCTGTTCACAGGGTGACAGTCTGTCCTCTGTCACGTCTCAATCTCTCCCATCTCTTTCTCTGACACCACACTTTCTTCCCCTCAGGCATCCTCTGTTGGAGTTGTGTACACAAGTATTTGTGTCAAATCCATGCATCACTTCCGAGACTGAGGGAAAGGTCAAGGTGCTAACAGGGCCAAATTCTTCTGGCAAGAGCATATACTTAAAACAGGCAAGCACAGCACAAAACATCCACATGCTTTCCTCAATAAAACTATTCGCACATGTGGAATAAAAGCACATTGACTTATAAAAGTCTTGTTCTAGAGCACTTACATTACAATAAATACAAATAAACCTCTGGACTGGCTTATTACCAATTTTGGCTAATCAACAGGTTTGTACTTGTAACTGTATGCTGAGAAAAATTATTCTGTATTTGTATTACTTTCTGTTAGTTTATTTTTTTTACTGACTAAGCTCATGTTTGCAGAAAAATATAATTGGTTTTAAACAGTTTTCATTATTAAGACTCTTTGGCAATTCTGTGTCTTTACCATTTGTGCACATGAGTCCATGTTTACGTTTACTTTGTTTGCTAAATTGACTGACAGATAGGTCTGATTGTGTTTATGGCCCTGATTGGCTCTGATGTGCCTGCAAAAGAAGCTGAGATTGGTCTGGTAGATGCTATCTTCACCCGCATGCAAAGTCGTGAATCTGTGTCTGTGGGACTGAGCACTTTCATGATTGACCTAAACCAGGTATGTGTGTCTGTCACACTCACACCCTGGCTGTCCTGGAATTTGTTTCAATAATTTGTTTGCAGTAGAAAATTATAAAATTCTGTTGTACAGAAAAAATATTCTTAAATGCATTCGATTTAAAAATTATACACACACATAAGATTACAACAACACAACTATTGACAAAACTAAGTAATCTGAAAGGCACTTGTATTGCTGTAATGATTTTGTACAGAACTTCTGTTGTATTTCCCAACTAGATGGCTCAGGCTTTGAACCACAGCAGTGGTATGTCTCTTGTGCTGGTGGATGAGTTTGGCAAAGGAACCAATACAGTGAGTCCAGTAACCTAGAAAAATTAAATAAAAGTTGGAAATTAGTGGAGAAAAAGGTAATTAAGACTAGTGCTGTGTGTGTGTGCAGGTTGATGGTTTATCACTCCTGGCTGCATGTCTAAACCACTGGTTAAGCAGAGCTCCAACCGAGTGTCCTCTTGTTTTTCTGGCAACAAACTTCCACAGCGTTCTGCAGCTGGGCCTCCTGCCTCAGTCTAAACTTCTCTCCCTGCTGGTATGTGTTCTCTACTTTTGTGCAGTGTACCTTTTTTAAGTACTTTTTGTAATTTGTGTACATTTGAAAATGTCTTGATTTAGTTTATAAAATAGTCATTTGGTGAACAGAACTACAATCCAGTGGTAAATAATGCATTTATTGTCACGGCGGGCTCCGTGAGCGTAGCGGGGAAGGATAGGGAACCAGAACACAGGGACATGGTAAGGGGCAAAACGGGGTTTTATTTATAAAAGGAGAAACAAAAACACAGCAC
>JBBJLR010000778.1:0-14416 GCA_037577145.1 Brachypetersius gabonensis | reverse complement strand
ATATAATTTTTTATGCATTTTAGTGCTAAATTATTAAAAATATAATTTCATAAAGTTGTAACAATTTACTGTAAGTTCAGCTACATTTCCATATAAAAATTTTGGTACTGTCTAGAGAACACAAAAAAGGCGTTTTGGGATGGTGAAATACTGCTGTACTCAGAGGCGGGAGGTTTGAAAGCAACCAATCCAAGAACGCGATTTATTTCTCCTTGCTGCTGATTGTCTGGTACCTCTGGTACATCTCGCGTGGTGCGCCTCCAGTGTTTCTCTTGTTTTTCATTTTGTTCTTCTTTAAGCCCTGTATTTTTATTACTGTAAATTAATGTATTACTGTATTTACCTGCTTCTACCAAAGAAAATGCCTGTGCATGAATTACAGTAGTCTATACAGTGGTAACATCGATATTTACATGCTAACACTGCAAGGAACAGCAGCTCAGTGTGCAGTATGAATACAGGTTTACCTTTAATTTCATTTCATGAAATGTAAAGTGTTTTGGGAGCATACACACTTGTTGTACACTATAAAAAAAATAGGCATTTTTAGGCTTTGTAAAAAAATGTTATCACATCTTTGCGTTTTTTCACTATATGCGAGTGCTCTTGGAATGTAACCACCCAAAGGGAGGGTTTACTGTAGTTCACTTAAAATGTAAATGTGTACTTCGTATAATGGAGTTACATTAAATTAAATGTATTTGATGTTTCTGTTCTTCCAGGTCAGATGCAGAGGGGAGGAGGTGGAGGTGGCATGGGTCGTGGTCGTGGTCGACGAGACAATGACCTAATAGGACAGACAGTCCGCATATCCCAAGGACCATACAAGGGTAAGAAAGGTTTTATATATTTGTTAAAAGTTAATCTAAGGATTTTATGACCTGAATAGTTACATAATTATGTAACACATTCAGGGTACATTGGGGTGGTAAAGGATGCTACAGAATCAACAGCAAGAGTAGAGCTCCACTCAACCTGCCAGACCATTTCTGTGGATCGCCAGCGTCTCACCAGTGTGTAAGTAATCACTTTTTTGGCCAACGCATTACAGAAAGCTTACATTGGAAAACTGTGTTAAAAAAAAACATTTACTTTTCTTTTTCTTAGCAACTTATTTATAAAATGCTTTTTTTCTTTTTTATAAATCAGTGGTGCGAAGAAACACGGAGGAATGACTTCCACACATGGACGAACCCCAATGTATGGCTCTCAGACACCAATGTATGGTTCCGGTTCCCGTACCCCCATGTATGGCAGCCAAACGCCTTTGCATGACGGTGAGACTCCAAAGCAATGCAGTATCAGTAAAAATACTAACTTAACAAATCCAGTTGATTTGTATTAATTGTATTTGATTCGTTACAGGAAGCCGCACCCCTCATTACGGCTCTCAGACGCCTCTGCATGATGGGAGCAGGACGCCTGGGCAGAGTGGAGCTTGGGACCCCAACAATCCCAACACACCATCACGGTAATAGGCATAAGTAATTAATGGAGAAATTGTTGTTAGATAACTGTGATCTATGTCCTTCTCTGTCTGTGCCCTGACTCTCTCCTCCCCCTTTATAGTCCGGATGATGACTATGAGTTTGGGTATGATGATGAGCCCTCTCCGTCCCCTCAAGGCTATGGGGGTACACCTAATCCTCAGACTCCTGGGTACCCAGAAGTGCCCTCTCCACAAGTCAACCCGCAGTACAACCCGCAAACCCCTGGAACTCCTGCAATGTGAGGGAATCTTAAGTACATGACTTCTATGTAAAGTGGTTGGATATAGTACAGAAGTTAATGTGCTTAACTTTGATTGTGCTTCAGGTACAACACAGACCAGTACTCTCCATATGCAGCACCCTCCCCACAGGGCTCCTACCAGCCCAGCCCCAGCCCTCAGAGTTACCATCAGGTGGCTCCCAGCCCTGTGGGATACCAAAACACACACTCGCCAGCCAGTTACCACCCTACCCCATCGCCCATGGCATACCAGGTACCACAAAGGTTTTTATTATAATTATTATTAATGAGCAGTTGTTCGTGATGTATCATTCCATATCTGGGCCGGGAAAGATCACAAAATCGCATTGTGACATTCCTGCTTTGATGGTAAATTAATACCTTTTGTATCAGGAAGAACAAAGTACGTGAGTGTTGTTTGCAGTCATTTTGCAATTTCTTTCATAAGTTGTGCCTACTCTTTGATTTGTAGGCCAGTCCAAGTCCCAGCCCAGTAGGTTACAGCCCCATGACTCCTGGGGCTCCATCTCCAGGGGGTTACAACCCCCACACCCCTGGCTCTAACATTGACCAGACGTCCAGTGACTGGGTCACCACAGACATCCTGGTCCGTGTGAAGGACACTTTTCTGGATGGAGGGGTTATTAATCAGACGGGTGTCATCCGCAGTGTTACTGTAAGTGAACCTTGAAGTTGACCAAAAAATGCTCTCTCAGCTTGTGTGTCTCTCTTGATTGAAATGTTTTCACAATGATTTTCACATGTTTCTTGTCTTAGTAGTCTGCCCTGAATATTTCTGCCCTGACAAGTATGTGTTGCGCTGGTTGTCGATTTGCATATTTCCTGATGTTATGAAAATGTTCTTTCAAAGGCCTCGAATGACTCAATAGCCCAGAGGACTCTTTTGTTTGACATGTGATGACTAACACTACAATGACCGTATTCTTACATTCTGCTAAGTATGGGCTCTGACTTGTATATCCAGAGTTACTATTGAACCTGAAAATTTGCTGATGGAATGCTTTGGAATGTGGGTCAGGACACTGAGGGATTCATGAGGTTTGCTTAATTTTATTATTAATGGTTTCCTTAATAGCAGTCATTGGGGAAACCAGTATCTATTTCAATCCAGTCTTAGTATGTTTTTGTTAGGAACATCACATATACATGTATTATGTACCACTTTTGTTCTAGAAGTAACAAAGTTAGAGGACTTTAAGTACTTAGGGTCTATAGTTCAAAACAACGGAGAGAGTGGAAAAGAAGTGAGGAAGCGTGTGCAGGCAGGTTGGAATGGGTGGAGAAAAGTGTCAGGTGTGATAGAATGAAAGGTGTAAAAGACGGTGGTGAGACCAGCGATGCTGTATGGTTTGGAGACGGTGCCAATGAGGAAAAGACAGGAGGCAGAACTGGAGGTTTCAGAGCTCAAGATGTTGAGGTTCTCTTTGGAAGTGATGAGGATGGATAGGATCAGGATTGAGGACATCAGAGTAATGGACAGCTCATGTTCGATGCTTTGGAGATAGTCAGAGAGGCCAGACTGAGGTGGTTTGGATGTGTCCAGAGGAGAGTCAATGATTACAGAGGAAGAAGGATGCGGAGGTTAGAGCCTGAGAGGAAGACTAAAGAGGAGATTTATGTGTGTGGTGAAAGAGGACATGAAGTTAGTTGGTGTGAGAGTAGAGGATGCAGAAAACAGGACGAAATGGAGACAGAGGACTCGCTGTGGCAACCCCTGAAGGGAAAAGCCGAAAGAGAAAGAAAGAAGATAACACTGGAAATGGTGGTGATGGCCTAGTGAGTAGGATACTTACCTCCGGACCAAGAGGTCATGGGTTCAAATCCATTCTTCAGCACCAGCACTGGGTCACTGAGCAAGATTCTTAACCCCAAGCTGCTCCAGAGAGATCGCTCCCTGTAGTTAGGAAATGGAAGTCGCTTTGGATAAAAGCGACTGATAAATGCCATAATGTTGGTCTACCAGATCTCGAATGCTGTCAGTGTTTTTCAAGAACTTACTGCTTTGTTATTATATCAGTAAATAATATTTCCAGTGAGGTAAAGTTTAATTAGACCTGAGCAGTGTTTTGCTGTGAGTTCACTATTATGGCCTACAAAGTCTTCAAATAATGGCCTATTAAGGAAATGTGTGTAACAGGACCCCTGCATTATTATCACAATTTAGATTTCATGAAGACCTTTTCCCGCAGATCTTGCCATCACTGTGGTTTAGGGCTAACCAACCATGTTGAATCATTATAACACCTCATAGACCACCACCACTGTTCTTTCAGCACTACCCCCTGGTAGTATTTCTACGTTGCACAGTGTTTCCCTCATATTTGTGCACAAAGCACTCCAAAATGTTTCTCGTTCAAGCAAGTTGAGAATGGGAGTGATCCGGTGTGCCCTGATGTGGTCTTTAGTTGGAGCTGATTTGCCTAGTGTGAGTGTGCAGTGGAGTGGGAAGAAAAAGAAAGATGGTTGAAGATCTTTGGATGTTGTAAGATCAGAAGGAATTGTATTCTTAGGTTTTACTGCAGGGTGGAAAAAACACACACAACCTAAAACACTAAAAGTCTCTCTGTCGGCTTGTGTTTTGCACCCAGGGAGGAATGTGCTCAGTGTTTCTGCAGGACACAGAGAAGGTGGTCAGCATCTCAAGTGAACACCTGGAGCCTGTCACACCAACCAAAAACAATAAGGTACCTCCTCTTGTACTGCACCCCACAGCGACAGCTCAGGTTTACACCTCAGTATCCCCCCATCAGGCTATCGTAAAGGACACAGAACGGCTTTACAAAATCTGTGCTGTGGATCTTATGCTCAGTATGTTGGATCCTAAGTTCTTGACTCAACGTTGTTTTTTTCTGAAGAATATTGAAGGAATGTTATGAATTCCTGTTATTAGGAGTGAGATGTTTTTCTCACTTTGCTTCTAGTCTTGAATATTTTAGTACTGAGTATCTGCCAGTGCTGAATTCCAACTCAGATTCTATAACTCTGTGGTAAAGTTTGTTAGTAAAAGCAATTCAGTCATGACAAAATGTGCTTGGCTGCCCACTACGTTAAATACTGTCATAAAATTGCTTTGCTGTGTTTAGTGTGACTACTTATTTGTAAATTGCTTTTTATGCCTTCTTTTATACTGCAGCAGTTATGCAGTATTACATGGGGCTCGTTTATCCATGTTTCGAGTCAAGCACAAAAAAATGCAGCCCTAGTGAAACAAAAATAGCTCCACATCACAAACATTTAGACAGTGTCTTTAATCCTCTTCTGAAAATGTGACTAACTGCTGAAAGTTGGTTCATGTCCACGTCTCACTATCCATGTGTCATCTCAACTGTCAGAGTGCAAGTGTGTAAAATGGGTGAACAAAGGATTAAAATTGGAGCAGCCAAAAGCTGGATCAGATCAAAACTGGTCATGTAGAAAGCTGTTGCTAAGAGCCAAAGATGATATGGTACAGTAAACATTTGTGTTAATGTTGTAATATACTCATGCTGCCTGTAGGTGAAGGTGATTTTGGGAGAAGACCGAGAGGCCACAGGTGTCCTGCTCAGTATCGATGGAGAGGACGGCATCGTTCGAATGGAACTAGACGAGCAGCTCAAAATTCTCAATCTCCGCTTCCTCGGGAAACTGGAAGCGTGAGCAAATGCACTCTACACAACAAAGCAGCATCATGTCGAGCTTTTCGTTTTTTTGTTCTTTTTATTTGTTTGTTTCCCCACTATAGAGCTCAATCACAGAGAAATTCATGTAGTTTGCATTTTACAATATGTTTTTTATTATGAGTCCAAGTTGTTTTAGTGGATATAGCTCATCGTTGGTGTAGAAACTTTTGGGCAAATCATTTCTGTCAATAAAATGTGAAATTTGCAGTGTTTGACTGCTTTCTTTCAACATGAATTTCTTGCATTAATAGTGCAACATTGTTTACTTCATTGCTACATATATTATCTGCTTAAATTCTATTCAGAATTACGATTTGATGCATTCAAAGTTGATGCTGGTGAACAGCCGTATTCAGGCACATGGGTGTTTGGGATTCTTGTGGTCTATTGGGAAGTAGAAGATGGTGGTATTCTTAGGACAGGGGTGTCCCAAAGAAGTGTTTGTAGCTTTGGCAACCTGGAATATGGGTTCTCTTTCATCTTTGTTGCATCCAAGAGTGACGTTTTTAGAGAGGTAGATCTTTAGCTGCACCCATGCCTCTCGATCCTGAAATGAAAGGGGTTTACAGTTACTGACTGTAGCTTCTATGTTGTTGCACAATTTATCACGAGTTTAAAGAAGTCAGGGTCACTAATTGTGAAAAAACAACCATGTCTAGCCTATTCAACTAGTGGCCCGCGGGCCAGATTCGGCCCTTTTTGAATTTTTGAATTTTTTTCCCCCCCACACACACACACAGCGAGGAACAATCTGTGTAGTTTTAGCTCGTGATGTATCTACTCTAACGACTTTAACGGTCAGAGTTCTCGTTTAGAACCATTGATAGACCCCCGTACCCCCACCCCCATAAACGGACCCGAAATAGTCAGTGGGTTGTCAACACTTTCTCTCACTCCATTTCCAAAATGCAGATTGCACTCTGTAATTTTACTGGCCTCTTGGTTCGAGGTTCAAGGTTACTTAATTGTCAGCAGTTGGGGCGTTTCTCTATGGACCGTAGCGCAGCTTATAGCGGCATTTAACAAGTTCCTAATGAATAAACACTAACAGAAACGACTGGAACGGATGTGTGTAACAGTAAAGTGTGAATGTGCTGTAAACGGTCCAGCATGACTAGTCTTGCACCATTCGTATGATTATTGCATTGGAGACAGCAGTATTGAACAAAGTGTAGAAAATGACAATTTAACAAATAGGCAATGTAGCAACATGACCGTAGTGAGTGGGATGTAAAACTGGAAAAAAAAAGACAATACAGCAATAAAAGTGGGATGTAAATCAGAGAATATGTTCCGCTCTTATTAGAACATGTTTTGAAGTAGCCTTTGTTTTCTTTGCATTAGGAAGTAAGTGTTGAGCAGTTTGTGTGTGTGGGCATGTTTAGACTGTGTGTATCGCATCATTAATCAAAGTGGAAAGCAGGTTCACACAAAACTGAGAACGTAATGCATGCTCAGATTCGCTCAATGATAAATGGGCTTATGTTTATTTTTCACCAAATATATGCTTTTTATTGCCCAACTGCCAAGTAGAGTTAAGTCCATTAGTATGAAGCAGCTATTAATCTGGAAGAATGCAACATCAGACAGAACTGTAGTTCCACTATAGTGACGAAGCACATGTCCTTGCCTGGCTTGCGGTGAACCACAAAATCAATATTTAGTGTTTCTACTCACCTTCTCATCCTTCACACACTGTAAGACGTAGTTGTCTCCGAGGAAGGGTCCCAGTGCAACATGCAGGTCCTCAGGCTGAAACCACAGTGATGATTCAGAGAAACGTAGCTTTTATTACTTTAGTGGAACTGAATGCGGAGGTGCAGGGTAACGTTACCTTATACGAGATGTTACAGGAAGGACTGATCCCTGCGTTTGTCAGGGCACTATGTAAAATTGAGAATGGAAGTTAATGATGCATAAATCTGTATTTTAGACTTTAGTGAAACTTCGTGCTGTGCTACGTTTGAATGGGCGTCTACTTATCAATGTCGAAGAGCATCCGAAGCTTGAGTGAAGTTCTGAAATAATGAGTTGGAGAGCCCAAGCTCTCCACGCAGCCCGCGCATGTTCCGTGTTTAAACCACTCGTCCTTCCTGATGACAATCATGACAGCAAAGTCTTCTTAGCGTTCAGTTTCTTTTTAACGTGACAAGCCCTTGAAATCGCAGGCTTGTTCAATTATTAATGTTAAAACCTGCTATTGAGTCGCACTGTAGATCATTTGAAGTGAGTATGCTGGTATTACAGTGAAAAAAATGATATGGGCCTACATAAAGCCAACTTTAAACCTTCTCCCCAAAGTGGTTGTTAATCTAAATTAGGGCCAATAATTGAATAAGAAAACTGAATACAGAATTAGCCAACAAGTTTTCCTTCAGTCACGCAGTCAGAACTCCTTACCAGAAACTAAAGTTGCTCCTTGTTTTAACCAGAGACGGCCAAAGCTCCGACAGTTCAGGTTCCAGCTCCTAGCAAAAAGAGACCCGAGTAAATTTAGGCAAGGTTTGGAGAGTATTTAGCAGTTTGGAGGATCTGATTACCTGAAGATGGGAATGAAACACTGGCCAGCAGGAACAGCACCTCTGAGCGTGCAAAGGCCTTCAGAAAAATCACAGGAAGCATCACTGAAACGTTTTATAAATGGACAATAGAAAACAAAGGTGGTCATTGGTGTTGGGTAGTAAGAGTTTACCACAGGCCATGGATAGTCCAGTTCTGAACGTTCTGTGGTATTTTGCAGATGTCTTTATTGTCCAGGCTCTGCAAGAAAGAGGTCGTGACAAAGTTGACTGCATCGGTTATCCAGGAACAACCAAAGAACAATTGTTTTAAAATTAGCCTTCTGTTTAACTGGATGTGTTGTCTACTTTATAACACTCACCAGACAGAAGCTTCCAGGCCACTGGATTGTGAAAATCATGCATGTCCAGTTACAAGAGCTGTACACAAACACCAAGTCAAAAACTGCTTTTTGGTGTTGCTTTCAGACGCAGCAATATGAAGTGGTAACATGTTTGTATTTAGTAATAATTTGGTATTATATTCATTTATAATCAAGCATGAGAAATTAAGGCGTGAATCACGGGTGCTGGTGAACCAGTGCATTTTGGATTAAGATCGCAGCAAATGATAGAAAACATACTTCATATCTCATTTTAAGGGAACTACTGGTTGAAACCAGATTTTCGTATTTGCTTCTTTTGAAGCATGTTTAAAGTTATGAAATGATCAAATGCTATTACATTTAAGAATGAACTATTGTTGAATAACGGTTGACTTGAGCCTGTATTGGTGTATTTTAGTCTAAAGTAACAGTGCTGTGCTGTTTGTCTTTGACTGGCTTGGTTAGACACTGAAGACACTCTAAACGGTCTCCAGTGTGGTCACATTTCAAGAAAAGGAAAACTAGTCCTTGAATTTTAATGTAAATGAATGTATATGAAGGTATTTTTACCTTGGAATTCTCTCGGTCTAAGGCTAATGAAAAATGTGAATCTGTTGTCGTGACAACAGCAGCTCAAAGGCCCCGAAAACCCCCAAAACCTTACTGGTGTGTCTCACTGGCGGTGCAGTGGGCTTCAGGAGCCTGTGAGAGAACCCATCCGGTGAGAAGGACAGCGGAGCAGATCCAGATGATCGTCGATTTATCTGAAATATACATAAAAATACATGCAAGGAGATGTTCTGCTGTTTTCTGGAGGTTTTCGCTCGAACGCTGCTAGGAAGGAGCACTTACAGCAGGCCATGATCACACGCTTCTGAGAAAACAGTGATCGTTTCTCTTTTCTAGTGATTGTCGCACAGCAGAAGTGAAACAAGCCTCGCTGTTGGTGAAAATTCCTTTTTTTCAGTGTCAGCAGAGGAAACGGGGAAGTGATCCTGCGGCAGAGACTGAAAGCACAGCTGCGCTGCCGGGGGCGCAACAACAGAAACTTCACTTCTGGAGCCACGGACCAAGAGAAATCTAAGAGAAAAATATCTTCACATACTTTTATTTACATTCAAATTCAAGGACTATTTTCCCTGTATGTTACTACTCTGTTTTGAACGTCTTCATTCTCAAACGTTCAACTGTAAAATACAGTAATACAGGCTCAAGTCAACAGTTATTAAAATAGTTCATTCTTACATTCTTAATAGCATTCAGGCATTTTAAAGATAAAAAATAATTACAGAATCTGAAAAACTTTGTTGATCCTGGAGGAAATTGCTTATGTTATGACTGCACAGACACAAAGAGGCACGGCGACAAGAGCAATATAAAATATAAATAAATCCACTTGAAAATGTGTAGAAAAAATGAAATACACCATGCTATATACACAAATGCTGGGTATAAATATTATAGATAAATAAGTGGCAGTTAAGTGAATTACAACAACGATGGTTGGTCTGTTATTGCTGTTATAGAGATCAGTAGTAGATCAGTAATACTGACATAAGTAGTGATATTCACTACATTGATATTGTAGGATAGTAGGATATTGCAGATAATCAAATAATTAAGAACCCATTTAGAAAACGAAAGAAAGCTTGAAGTTCTGAGAGGATGAGAAGTTACCCACGGCTTGATCAGTGCTGATAAGTAAGGAGGTTCCAGTCCATTCTTGGCCTTGAAGGCAAGGTTAAGGTTTTGAACGTAATGCAAGTGGCCACAGGGAGCCAGAGAAGGTTCCGTAGTAGAGGAGTAGTGTGTGAGAATTTAGGAACATTGAAGACTGACCTCGCAGCTTCAATCTGAATCAGCTGAATTGTCCTGTTACCTTCAGTAACCTTCCAGCCAGAAGAGTGTTGCAATAGTCCAATTTAGAGGTGACCAGAGACTGGAGGAGTAACTGTGTAGCTTCAGTGGTAAGAAAGGGTCGGATTCCTCTGCATGTTGTGGAGAAGTGGTGTGACAAGAATAACAGTTCATCTGGCATGACACCAAGATATCTTACCTTCTTTGCGGGGATGAAAAGAAGCTCAGTTTTCCTGGGATTCAGCTTGAGATGGTGGGCTGCCATCCAAGAGGAGATGTCAGCCAGAGAGTCTGAGATGCGGGTTGAGATCTGATCATCACTGGAGGGGAAAGAGAGAAATAGTTGAGTGTGATCTGAATAAAGGTGGTGGGAAAAGCCATTTGAGGCTATTTCATCCCCAAGAGAACCAGTATACAGAGAAAAGAGGAGTGGTCCGAGGGCCGAGCCCTGAGGTACACCAGTGAATAATCTTCGTGGGACTGACTGGGAGCCATGCCATGCTACCTGGTACCTCTGGTCATCAAGGTAGGAAGCAAACTATTACCAGGCTGTGCCTGATATGCAGAGGCTGGAGAGAGAAGCCAGGAGGATTAACCGTATCGAAGGCTGCAGAAAGGGAAAGGGACATAAGCTAACTGTCAGTTCAACTTAAAAACGACTTAATGTAGTAATGAGCAATCTCGCTGCCTTCATTCAATGCAAATAAACACTGAATGAAAGAAAAGGTTTAGATGAACACAAGCAGTATGTTACATCAAAAACAGCTTTGAATCAGCTCCTTGCTCCAGTCGTTGTACACCACTGACAAGCTCATTAGTGGTCTTAGAGCAAAAACAAGCCTTTCTGTATTAAACTGAACAAATGTTGCCAAATTAATTTCCCTCTATTTCCATTCATTCCACTCACGCATTTGCCAGATGCTTTTATCCAAAGCGAGTTACAATATGAGGAAACATTCAAGTTTCAGCACAGTAGAAGAACCGAAGTGATAAAATCTTTGTTTAGGAAGTAGAGCAAGAAGGAGAGGGCCATTCCTTCACTTATCATTTAAACATCTTTCCCTGTGTATTTAAAAACAAATATTTACTTTTTTTCTTTTTGACAGGATTTGTTAAGGTGCGTAACTTAGCTAGCAGTAACTTGTTTAAAAGCTTTACAGGTTTACAGGTGTGAAGAACAAACGTAGACAACTCAAGCACTGATGTATGTCGCTCTGGATAAGAGCACCTGCTAAATGGAGTAAACGTAAACATGCTCTGCGAACAGATGAGCCTTCAGGAGGTCTTTGAAGATCAAGAGGGATTCTGCTGCTCTGGCTGACTTAGGCAGCTCATTCCACCAGGAGTGTGTGTGTGTGTGTGTGTGTGTGTGTGTGTGTGTGTGTGTGTGTGTGTGTGTGTGTGTGTGTGTGTGTGTGGGTGTTCTAGCTGCATGGACCTACGTGCCCTGTGCTCTTCTTACATCACTCATATCCTACCACTGGATTGAAATGTGATCCAGCAATAGAGGAAAGGGAAGAATTTAACAATTAAAAATCTGTTGGTCTGTAAATGCAGAAGATGCATGGATGGCAGGGTGGTGCCGTGGTTCATGTCCTGGGTTCGATTCTGGTCTGTGTGGGTTTCCACCAGGAGCTCCAGGTTCCTCCAGCAGCCCAGTGTCATGCATCAGGACATGTGAACCATAACTGTTTATATTAATGTAAGAATAAACAACAGTTATGTTTGTAATGTGACCAATTCTTCCAGTCTGGCTGGCTGGATGTTTGTGAAAAGCTTTAAATTTAAATCTAGCTGCAGCCCACTTCCAGAGTTTGTTCCCTGCTGTCCACCATACTTGGCATCCGTTCAGAAGCGCTGCAGTGTGTGCGCGTCCTTGTATGGGTCCCAACCAGACGAGCAACAGGAGGCTTCACAAAGAGCAGCGTCCGACATGAGGCTACTGGTAAATAGCACTTGATTTAAACCTTAATCCTGCTGTTTTCTGCAGAACAAATTCGGGTTCTTTCTCTTGCATAGGGACTTTAAGAGGGAAGATAATGACTTTGAAAATGGAAACTAAATCACATATGCAGGCCGACAACAGCCAGACTGACCTCTGAGCCACTTAATCTGTTATTTAGACGAGAATGAAAAGAATGACAGGCTCTTGGAGCAGCATTTATTTCCTTAAACAGCTTTGTCTTGCAATGAACTTTCTGTTTGTGTGATATCAAGCTGTTGCAAAAGAGAAAAGCGCCAAATTATTGCAGGCCAGAAATAACCTGACAGCTGATATGGAGGCACTTGCTTTATGAGGGAAGCGAAGGCAACCACAGAAAATATTTGTCTAAATAAGCCATAAATCAGAAACATCTGTCATCTAATAGGTCATCTAAAGCCAAATGACTGCATTCCTGTTATTTAAAAGTTATGTCTGACCTGTTTAAATCACTGTTTATATACTGTGTTGTGTGGAAAGCTCGGAATAGATTTTTAATACCAACACAGAACTATTTTCCCTGTCGAGAAAGAGTTAATGCAGGTCACGTCACAGTCACACACTCCAGGTTTAGCATGCGTACATGTGGACAGGCACATACACTGAGTAAGGGGTCATCTTTTCTGTCCCACCCTCTGTCTGTGGCTCCTGCTCTGATTGGTCTGTTCTGCAGGTTGCGCAGTCCCAGCAGCACCTGATACCAAATCCTGCTCCAGTTTCACTTGCACATATGACCTTGGGAACCATAAAGTGTGGTAAACCTTTGCAGTGCATTTGATTAATGAGTAACAGGCGAAACTCTACTAATGAATGTACTGAAAGTGCTTTAAAGTTGAGTTCTGAAATATAATACTTCCACATTTTGGGGACACTGACAGTAATGGTTTGACATTGAATACACTTTAACCTTTCTGTATGAAAGGCTACTTCCCGGTGTGAGCAGAGGAGAGTGAAGAGCCTGTACAGCCACATCTGCTCATCATTCTTATAACTGCACAATGTATAGGAGTTGTTCATTAACGATTTAGAATCATTATAATGTGAAATGATGTTCCATGACAGGCATTTTTAGATACCAAGTTTGTAAGAATATGGACACTGATATAATTTACAATTTACATCAGTATTGGATGGACCATATGATAATCCCAGCAACTGTTATCCCCTTAAGAGTGAGCTTACTAAATGAAAAGATAAAAAGACACTATATGGACAAATGTATAGGGACACCTGGCCATTACTCGAACAAGAACTTTGATGACATTGGTACGTGTGTCCCAATACTTTTGTCCATTCAGTGTATCTTTATATTTTTACATACAGTGTGCTTACTCTGTTCTTGCTCAGTTGTGTTTTTTGTTGCATTCGCCAGCAAGGTGATAGGTAGTATTGGTAAATTGGTAATAACAGGTTATATAATGTGCAGAAGTCTGGTCTCTGTTGACAGTGTGCCCTTACTTTCACTTAGAAAACCGACATAAACATGGAATTTGACCAGGAGGCGATCAAACGTTTGCATACAATGCCAGTAAACATACAGTACTGTGCAAAAGTCTTAGGCACCTGGGCAAACTGAAGTCATTTCTGTCAGCAGAGGCTTCTTTCTGCAGCAAAAAAAAGCTGAATATTAGAATAAATGCAAACAAAACAGCAGTAAAAAGCATTCTTTTTTCTAAGCAGTGGTGGATACTCTGTAAGCTGTTAGAAGAACACAGGTTTGGATCCAGGTTTCTGCTCAGGGCCTGCAGTCTTTGGGTGAATGAATAAAATGTCATAATCAGCACCGAATTTAATCTCCTGCTTTTGCAGAGTACTGTACCTCTCCACAGAACAACCTGAGGAAGCGGAGGTCATAACTACTGCTGAACACGTCCAGCCTCTGCTAGAATAGTCCTAGCTCTTTTCTGTTTGACAGAAATAAACTATTGAAGCTTCAAACACAGAACTGTGACCAGTACAAACGCTCTGAGCAGTGTCAAAAAATGGAAATGAGTACATATTAAAGAATTAATCACTAAAAAAACGTGACTAAATGTTAAAATTCCTCATTTCCTCATAAAAAACTCATTTCCTTACATATTTATTTGGGTACAACTGAAACAATTACGTTTAAATCTGATTCAATCCACCTCTGGAAAAACTGCAATTTATATTGAAATCAGCAGCTCTATGAGTGACAGCCATTCCAGTCCAGAGTCTGTTAAACTCCTCCACAAACACCTCATTCTGCTTTATGAGGGACTGATCAGTGATCAGCTGAATCTTATTTAATGAGGAAAAGTA
>JBBJLR010000758.1:0-14417 GCA_037577145.1 Brachypetersius gabonensis | reverse complement strand
ACACATCCGCGCTAAAATATCAAGGTGAAAGTCATCATAGCTTGCGTAGTATAGACCCAGCTCCCAACCCAACTTTGGGAATAGATGAACGGCGATATTTTTTATATCGCCCGATAAGAGTCTCACATTAACGCAGCACGTTAATGCCAATAATGGCCCACCACTAATATATACATACAGCAATAACATTAAAACAACCTTGGGAATTTGGAGGCATTACTCTGCTGAAAGAGGTCACCTCTATTAGAGAATGGTCATAATGGGGTATACACAGTCTGCAACATTGCGTCCACAGGATGGTATTTGCTAAAGTGTCATTGATATAAATGCGAAGACCAATGATTTCCCAGCAGAACATTGCCTATGGCTTCACACTGGTTAGTTTGCATTCTGGTGCCACGTCTTGCTCAGGTAAGAGTTGCACATGGCCGTCCACATGAGGTAACGTAAAGCATGATTTAGACTAGGCCACCTTCTTCCACTGCTCCAAGGTCTGATGCTGATGCTCATGTGACCATTGTAAGTGCTTTTGGTAGGAGACGGTAGTCAGCATGGACACTATGACCAGCTACACAGCCCCATACTATATGCAGTTAGCTGTGACCTTTCTATCATTCATTGATTCAACCCCTACCGATTCCTCAGAGGCTGTGTTCCCACATAGCAGTGGACTTAGTCAGGGACCTTCTGGAGTCCAAAGGGTAGAATACCATCTTGGATGGTCTTGGACAGGTTGTCGAAGGGGTTCCGGTTCCTTCCTTTTAGTTCTGTCCCAACGATCCTGCAAGTAGCCAAGGCTTTGTTTCTATGGCATCCCGGAGGACATCTTGTCTGACCGAGGCCCCCACTTCATGTCCTGGGTGTGGGCCGCTTTCTTCAAGAAGTTGGGGGGCCTCTAAACAGTCAACTCCCGGCTGGGGGTGTACTCAGCCAAGACCTGATTGACAACTTCCAATGAGTGCGCCCTGCCAGTCAACCTTCGCGACCCAGGAGGCCTGGCCGCTCTAGGAGGGCCCGTTCGACTCTGGGTGAGGTGGTGGTGCCTTCTCGCCCCCCCCCCTTCAGAGGCCGGTTCTGGAGGGAGGGTACTGTCAAGTCCGTGCCGCCTCGATCATGCCCATAGCAGGCCAAGTCACCAGAGTTTTGAGCCTGGGGACGTTTCTGTTTCTGCTTGTGTTCTCTCATTAAAAACCCTTATTGTATTTCCCAAGACTCCCTTCCCTGTGTCCACCATGACACATTAGAATTGTTATAAATAAACAATGGAAAACATTTCTTCACTCATTTCTAATCTATTTCTAATATACACTGTCAAGTTATGTATAAAAATGAAATTTAAAAAAAATGGAGAAACAAGGTGTTGTACCAACATGCTAAATGACTAATATTTCGAAATTACACTGAGCCTTAAAAGGTGTAATTAACTGAATGTTCCATTTACCCCAAACGTAGTCGGATCAGCCAAGACATGTTTGGAGTTCTTTAGTTTAGCACTGGAGCTATAAGGCTGAGACTACTAACAGTAAAAGTCAGTAGGTCACCCAAATTGTGTAAAAATGCATCCAAAGCTTCTGTCTAACCACTAAGACTGCATTCAACATTTATTAATTTTCATAATGTCTAACTAGTTAATAGCATATAATACAGTGTCACATCCACCTTAAGGAATGTCTGCACCACCTTAATGAAGAGCTGGATACACTTTGAGTGGGTTGACATTTGGGTCACTATTGACTTTTAGTGTTTGTTAGCAACATTAGCCTCTTAGGTTCAGCACTAAAATGAAGACTCCAAACATCTTGACCTTGTCATGTCCACTGATTGAAAAATTGTAATATTCGTACTTTTCCAGACAACATCTTTAAAACTGTAGAAGCTGATCTTGGTTCACACTCTCTGCACTGGAGAAATCAATACTAGATCACATTCTCACTTGGTCTTCCTCTCAGGCGGTCTCCTGAATGGAAGGTGAGTGCAGCAGCTTTAAAGGCCCGTCCTTCAGACAGAGTGTGTTTGCTAGCTCAACACCGCCTGCCTGCTGTCGGCTGGCAACCTGATCGCCCCCTGCTGCCCACAGTGAGTACTGAAGCTCCCTTTGCACCTGTAGCTATAGATGGACCTTTGAGGATGTCATTTAGTAGTTCATGCTTCATTTTCACACCATAACACAATGATGCTGTTTGGAATACTAAGTCAAAATATTGCTAAACTGGGGTAAACCTGTAAGCGAGGACATGAGACGTGAGGATGCTGCAGCATTCCACATTTCAGGAAACTGAAACTGCTAAAAATATTGAACTGAATTAACAGTAGGTGAGACCTACATGTGCTTGTTGTAGGCCGGTAGGGACTTTTAGTTTGTTTACCTTATGTATTTTCATACTCTAATGCAGCCTTGTACTGTACTATTTTAGTTTGAGATATGTGTGTGCACACAGTGATGGTCCTGAACTAGTTAAAACCACACTGGAAACCATGGTATAAAAGGTGGTGAACATGTTTTTATGGCACATGTTTTTGTGACTTAAAAGGATATACTCAGACACTCATCGCTGCTACAACTCCTACATTTATTACAGCATTATATATAAACTCTTTTGTGTTTAAATATTTATAAATGTAATGCCACATCTTTGTTATTTCTTGTGCAATGAATGTGTGTGTTTACTAAACATGCTTAAATTCTGTTTTTATGTTGCTGAACCCAATGTGTACCCATATCTATGGCACAGATTTTAACTGGAAGCTTGCTGTCTATAAGGAAATAAACCTTGTGGATCTCTGTATAAGATCAGAAATAAGTTACAAATAACTTAAGTGGAATTTTTTTATTATACATTATGAATAAATTATTCTTTAAACAAAACTTGACCAGATTGCTCTGTGCTGGACTGTATGCCAGCATCAAAAATTATACACAGCCACTGCGCTTTGTAGTTGTTTTTGCAGGTATTATTAAACACCTGCTCTGACGAATCTTGATGCAATGAAAGAAGTATCGTGATCTGAAATATATGAAGTACAGTATACAGTAATACAGTAATGTGGATTCAGTCACACACAGATTTTTGTTGAGGAAATTGCGGAAACTGCAAGTATCCTCCGCCTTTTAGCATTTTTGTGGCAATAAATATGTTTTTTCTGGATGTTTTCACACAATGGGACCCGTTCACTTTGCAGCGGTATCCCAATAGTTTTGCCCCGCGGCCTTCCGAGTTGCATATCTCGGCAGGGAAGGCACTCAGACACTTCAAACTTCACAGTTCGGTAGATCTCCATGAGACCTTTCCAACAAGCCCTCATTTGTATGTTGAGCCAAAGTAGATCAGGTTTAATTCTCTGAAAACCATTCACCTCGCGGCGATGTGCCAATACTTTTGTCCCGTAACCTTCCGAGTTGCATACCGAATACGGGTTTATCTTTACATTTTTTTAAGGGTATTGCACTCTGGGAGCATATTTGGGGGAATATTTAGGGTTTACACATTAAAAATAAATAGGCATTTTTAGGCATTTTTTTAAACAAACACAACAATGCGGTTTTTCACTATAAGGCATTTTTTATACTTTCACACTGAATTTCTGAGGCAGAATGGAATGTCAGTGGAAAATTATTTAAATGCTTTAACATGCAGGCTTGTGAATCTGTTGGTAATTCTATTATTTCTCCAAATTAAGACTAGATGGCCTATATTGTCCTATATGGAATACAATTAGAAATCCAATTTTGTTCCAACATTTCCTTCGGTACTGTTGCTTTATCACCGTTACATCACTGATATATCGCTGTTGATACTAAGCTGTCTGTTTTGAATGCAGTGTTTTCATGATGTTGAAATTCTGAGTAGTGTTTCACTTTTTGAATGAGCAATAATGCGAGCCGTTTATACATATCAGGTTTAAGGAAACAGTGATATAAACTAAACAGTCTGTTTAATATTAAGGGAAAAAAAGAAGTTGGAAAATAGTAGAAATTAATGATGACTGTTTTATGGACATAAAGCCACGTAAACTTTAACAGTGAAGAAGTAACATACAAGCAAAATATAGCATGCAATTGTAAGCAAAAGTTTGAACACTCCTAGACAAACTGAAACCAACTGAATACCACAGAACTTTAAATTCGTTTTGATACACTTGGGTGTTTAGTTTTTATCACCGCTGCTGTTTAACACTTTGGTCTTACTCTTGTCGTTGAACCAGTTAAGCAAAGATAGCTGGTTATTTTTTTTCTCTCTCTCTTGCTCTTTCTCTCTCTCTCTCGCTCTCTCTCTCTCTGTCGCTCTCTCTCTCACACTCTCTCACTCACTCTCTCTCTCTGTCTCTCATTCTCTCTTTCTCTGTCTCTCTCTCTCTCATTCTCTCTCTGTCTCACTCATTTTCTCTTTTTCTCTCTCACTCTCTCTCTTTCTCGCTCACTCTCTCTCTGTCTCTGTCTCTCTCTCACACTCTCTCTCTGCCTTTCTCACACTCTCTCTCTCTCTCTCTCTCTCTCTCTCTCTCTCTCTCTCTCTCTCCCTCTCTCTCTCTCTCTCTCTCCCTCTCTCTCCCTCTTAGTTGAGTGTGGCAGTGAGAACAGCCCAGACGAGTGCCCGGATCTGTCAGTTGGCTTTGCCAAAGAGGATGCGTCCAGTGACAACTCAGTCTTGTAGCAGCTCTGAAATCTCTCTGGCTGTTCCAAATTTAACCCGTCCTTCCTCTCGCACGCATCTCTTGGCCAGTGAGTTAATATCCTCCCACTCTATTGATGACAGTGTTTTAACTTTCATGAAAAGCATGATAATTGTTCTTTCATTTATTGCATAATAAAACTACAGACACAGTTTTTGAGCTGCACTTTATGAAATTAAGTTCACGCTCTTGACCATGTTTAATCAGACTTACGTGTTTGCGCCCCTGGACGATCATGTGATGTGTAGAATAAAGTTTGTCTGAGGTTCGGCTTTGTTAAAGCCCCCCACCATGATGTGTCTGTGTTGTGTCGCACCAAGCACATCGTGTAGTTCAGACAGCGCCATACCTGTGTCCGCATGAGGTGGAATAGACCGCTGTGGCAATAACAGAGTTAAACTCCAGAGGCAGATAAAATGGATGGCACTTGATGGTTAAATATTACAAAAAGGGGGGCAGGAGCAAGAAAGAACTGAGACACTCTTTGCCTCCCACCACTTAGTCTTCACCATGAAACAGATGCCCCATCTTTGGTTTTGTTAGCCTTTGCTGTTCTCTCTATGCAAAACACGGAGAGGATGTCTGAGGGAGTCACCACTTGGTCCGGTACAAGGGGGGTCAGCCATGGCTCAGTGAAACACAAGATGTAGCAGTCCCTCACATCCCGCTGGAACGCCTCTTTCGCTCTCAGAGACATTAGCAAGCAGAATGCTGGGCAGCGTTTCTTTGTTCGTCATTGCGGGGCCACTGGGTTACATTCTGTGCTCCGGGGAATCTTTACCGGCCTTTTAAAGACCCAAAAACTGTGTTAAATGTTGCTTCAGATATTTAACAGCTTGATGGAGCTTGATTTTCTCTACTTTCTCAAAGAAGAAGTACTGTTTATCTGATGGGGACAGTTTGGTGGTCTACCTGATTTTGCAAACTTTTTTGTTAATTTTTTCATAATTTCTTTCCATAATTTTTGTGCAAGTGAATAACTTTGTATCTGACCTTCTCAGAGGTCCCTCCTTCTTACCATTAGTAGGGTCCTGGAGCGGGAGATCGACAGACGAATTGGTGCAGCATCAGCAGTGATGCGGACACTAAACTAATTTGTCGTGGTAAAGAAAGAGCTGAAACAGAAGGCTAAGCTCTCGATTTACTGGTCAATCTACGTTCCTACCCTCACCTATGGTCACGAGCTTTGGGTAGAGACCGAAAGAATGAGATCACGAATACAAGCGGACGAAATGAGTTTCCTCTGTAGGGTGGTGAGGCTCTCCCTTAGAGATAGGGTGAGAAGCTCAGTTATTCAGGAGGAGCTCAGAGTAGAACCGCTGCTCCTTTACATGGAGAGGAGCCAGTAGAGGCTCGGGCGTCTGGTTAGGATGTCTCCTGGACTCCTCCCTTGGGAGGTGTTCCGGGCACGTCCCACAGGGAAGAGACCTTGGGGAAGACTTATAACACGCTGGAGAGACTATAGCTGTGTCCAAAAAATGCACTTGTTCACTCGTTCACTACATAGTGTTTGCTATATAGCGGGCTAAATAGTGAACAAGGGGAGGTGAGGTTTAGTTCATTTCGGACACGCGGGACGTTACGTTTTTACTAACTGTTGCTTAAATAGTGCGCCGGATCTCTGCAATTTATCTCTGTCGCATATAAACACACATCTTGTCTCTCTAGTTCAGACACAGCCCGCACAGGAGGCGGGGTCTCGTGTGCAGGTTGTGGTACGCGGTTCGGGGGTGTGTGGGACGCGATCCTGCGCGAAATCCCGTCTGCTGGCCCGGATCGCATCCCACTCCCACCCCCGAACTGCGGCTCAAAATGCCCAGTCCAGCCCTGGTTGTATCAGTCCAGCCCTGGATACTACTGTCTTCCGCGGAGAGAGAGAGAAAAAAGTGCGAGTGTGACTCTGTCTCCTCCATTTGAAGCCCCACTTTTCCCCCACCTCTCCTCCCTCCGACTTTAGCACAATAAAAGTAGTGTGCAGCGTGTCCAAAATGTACACTCATTCACCATGTAGGGCACGGCAAAAGAAACTCGCAGACCCAAATTGAGCATGTTTACCTTTGACCCAGCAAAATGTTCTCTGTTGCCAAGTTTATTTTGAGAGCCCTTGTATGCTGGATGCCAGAACTATTATATTGGAGGGTTTGCAAGATAACTAAAGGTGACTTGATTTTCTGACTGACACATTTCTCTCTCTCTCTCTCTCTCTTTCTCTTCCTTATTATTCCTCTCTTCTTATTTGTCTTTTCTCTCTATTCCTTTCTTAGCCCCTAAACAGGCCCATCCGCAGTACTCTCCTGACAGACCTGTGTCATGTCCAGTGGCGAAGCCCGTTCTGGAAGCTGTAGCCAGCGAAAGGCTGCAGTTGCTGGCCATGCCCAGGCTCCGGAAGCATCTGTCTGAAGGGTTTGACCCCTACAGAGTGAGTTCTGCTGCCCGTGCTGCCACTGCGTCCCCCAGGCTCCAGGAGCTGGCCTTGCCTCCAGCACGCAGGTGTAAGATGAAATAAACGAGGGGTGAATTACAGCCCGATTCCAGTTTCAGTTCTTGTTTAGACATTTTAGCTTTTTAATAATGCAGCTTCTGTATGAAATCAATCACTGTTTACCAACAATTTAGAGAGATTGCACAGCATTGTACCCTGCGCTCCACGTGTTTGTCAAGTGAGATGGAGTGAAGGAAATGTTCCTATTCTCTTGGTTTGGAATTTTACCCAGGAGGACAATATGCACTAATTGTTTGTTATTTTTCGATCACTATCAAGTCTTTTAAGCAGATTTATTGTACACTGTGGGATTCTGTTAGCGCAAGGAGTCTGTCTAGTGTTCATCTCGCACAGCGTTCATTTCTGGTATGTTGGAATGGTAAAGGTAAGCGTTTGATCATCAGTAATCATTCAGATACAAATCATTAAACTTGACTCATTTCTACCAAAATTTCTGTCCCTATCCTACCCCCAGGTGCTAATATATACTCAGGGGTGCCCCTATACTTTTTTCCACCTGGAACCGTTGTATGTGATGAAAGTTTAGGGCACCCCTGGTAAGTCTACATTTTAGGATATAATCACCTAAAACAACTCAGAACAAATTTGATGGAGTGGAACTTGTTAATAGGATGTTAATAGCTACCTAGGATTATATTATTAAGTTTTATAAGAACACAACAGGAAAATGCAGGCAGAAAACCCACAACCAGCACTTCAATTCAGAAGCCTGCACTCACATGTTTTCCCAAATTAAATACAGTGGTGAAACCCACAGCTTAAAGGTATAACTATTCCACCCATAACACACAGAGATAAAAGAAGCCAAACCGTCTCCCTACATTTACGCAGATAAAACCACAGGACCGAGGCAAACAAGCTCGAGCAGTTTAACCTACAAAAAACGTAACTTGCATCTTCTTGGAAAAGAGACGGAGCAGAAAAGGAGATTTTACATTGAAGAAGTATGTTTGAAAGTAACCATGCTGTCATATGTGAACACACAGTGTGAAAAGCACAAAATTCTTTCTCTGCATTTAACCCATTCACCAAGAGAAGCAGGGGGCAGCTACGAACACAGAGCCCGGGGAGCAGTGTGTGGGTACCTCAGCGATGTATAGCCGTCTTGGGAATCGAACCTGGATTTTCTGGTCGCAGGCGAATGCCCTAACCACTAGGCTACCAGCTGGGTAGCAAGGGTTGAGTCACAAATTAGGTACACATTTGCGCTGTGAACACTAAAAACTGGTGCGCATTTTGCGTACCTCCTACGTCTATTCGGGCTTGCATTATATCTACATTTACATTTACGGCATTTGGCTGACGCTTTTATAGAGAGCGATGTACATCAGTGCAGAAGTCCACAACTGTTTCTTAAACTTGTAAACAGCTTAAATCCACTTCAACTATTCAACAGAGATACCGCACATTCGGTGCACCTGAACAACATCTGTCAAATAATACCTACCCAACACCTGCCAAACAATACCAGAACATCATAAACCATAAAGAAGTGCAAGAAGAGAAAGAAGTGTTTTTTTTTTCAAGAATACAAGAGGTAGTTAGTCACAGAGGTGCTCTTTGAAGAGGTGGGTCTTCGGGCGGCGCTTGCATACCACTCATGTCAATCCCTGCTTAAAAGCAATAAAATCTTAACTCCGTAAATACGTTTCCAGCTTAATCAAAACAAATGATGCCGTCAACCTTTAAGGCTTTTTGTTGCTTCCCTTAGTGCCACAACTCCCGTCAAATATTACGTACATCTTGATTAGTTTTCTATTGAGCGTGCGTTAGTCTGAACTCAGACTGTACACGGTTATTAAAACAGACACCAGCCAACCTCTAATAGCTTTATTACATATTACAAGAGGGGCGCATTGTCCTCTAAACAAGATCTGTTCTTCTCAGTTAGTTATTTGACAACATGGAAATAATTACAGTTTATCTTAGTATTTGTTTTACTGTTAATATAAGCAGATATAAGCAGTTAACACTCTCAGAAGCTGACAGAAGTGGCAAGTGACAAGATGAAAAGGCTCATTCTGTCATAAATATCATTGTAGTTATATCAGAGCCAGTTCTGAGTAACTTAGACATTCTATTCTTCTCCTTATGTCAACAATGAGCTAAAATCTCTCGAGGGCACCCACAAGCAGTTCCTTATTCAATGAGGTAAATGGAATTTAAATTGCTAAAACGTTAATGGCTGATGCACGTGTGTCACTTACTTGGGGAACAGATGGCACCAGGGTACACTAAGGAAGAAAGTGTGCTGGCTGAGGTCGTGTGATGCTCTGGGTGATGCTGGGAAACCTTGTGTCCTGCATTTATATGAATATTAGATTCACACATACCACCTCCCTAAGCATACATCAATGCATGGCAACACTATAATGTAATTGTAGTGGTCTCTTTCAGCAGGATAATGCACCCTAACACACTACAAACGTCATGCAGGAATGGTTTGAGGAACAGAGTTCAAGGTGTCGACTGCGCTTCCCAGATTAAAATTCGAGGGATGTGCATCCGTGGGATGTGGAGGCCCCACTTCACAAGTTACAGGATTTAAAGGATTTGCTGTAACATCTTAGTGCAGATACCTCAGCACACCTGACTGGCCAGGGCTGAACATCAAAAGGAAAAGCTACATAATATTAGGCAGGTGATTTAATTTGCGTCCAGTTGATCAATGTAAAAGCACCACTGAAGCCGCGAGGTCTGAGCTTCCTCTCTAAAAACAGATAGAAGGCGACGCGCTTGCCACGGGGCTCAGCGCAAAAGTAGGCGTGGTTTTCTAAACTCTCTTGTCGCGGCTAACAGAGTTAGCACTAGCTCTGTTAGCACCAAGAGAGAATATGATGTGAGCTTTGTAGATTCTGGACACTCAGAGACTTTTAACATTAGCTTTTCCTCCGATCCCGCTTTGTGTGCATGTGTTTGTGCGCATGCGCGTGTGTATCCGTGTGTGTGTGTGTGTGTTCAGACAGGGCAGACCGAGCACTAGCCCGCTTCGATGATTTGATTCTATTATATTAAAAAATACAATCAATTGAATGTTTTTCAACATAATGTTCTTGTATATTTCTCACTGCATTTTTTAAGGGGTGTCTTTATCTTCTCGCTATTGTTTAGTCTGGTTTGATAGTTTTGCTTAAAACACTTGTATCAATATTAAAATAATAGGTAAATTACTCAAAATATTCAGTAGTGACAGCACTGTAGTGGTGCGACCCAAAAAATAACAAGCAAGAAAGACAGCAAGACAAAGCTGGTGTAAATGTAGATTCTGGACACTCAGAGATTAGCTTTTCCTCCAGACCAGCTGTGTGTCGGTTTGTGTTTAGACGGGGCAGACCGAACACTAGCCCGCTTCGATGCGTTAATTTAATTGGTCGTGCGAAAATGCGTAACGGCGCGCAGTGGTCAAAGTTTTAACAAATTTCAACTCCGTTGCCAAGTTGAGCTCTTGCACCGCGCAAGCCATCGAAAATAATGGATTTCAGAGCAAAGCGCAGCGCAGTTCGGTCTGAAAGCCCCTTAAGTGTTTTTATCTTTTTCCTTGGTGTACATTGATGTGGAGAATTGAGGAGGGTAATAATTCCTTGTAGCCAATTATGTGTTTTTTCACAATTTTGGAAATAATTGTCCCTGTATAAGAAAGCAATGTTGAAGCATGGAGAAAGGCTATGAATCAGCATGACACTGATAACATACTCAACATTTAAACAGGAGGCTTGTTGAATGGGCACCTACACAGTTGCCTATATCACCCATGCCTAGAACCGATCCTGCTTTTACCCAACACTTAATTAGAAAGGAATCACTGTAGGCTCTGTGACTCAATGTATATTGTTTGGCTAGTGGACCATTCTCTGTGCAGCATAGTAGTAGTCGGTAGTGGCATAGTAATCTGTTGTAGACTAGTTTCCTTTTCTGTATTTCTTGAGAGGTCTGTATTATGCTTGTATAGTGTTTGTTCAATTCATTCACATCATCGTCCTTCAAATTGTTGTGAATGAGACCTTGCTTAAGCCCAAACAGTCCAACCTGGCATGACTGCACGGTTTATTATAGTGACAATCTACCCATGTATGCTTGTCAACCAGTTAAAGTCTCGGTCATAAGAATTTTGCTTTGTAAAAATGAATGCATACTTATGCCATATTTAACAGCAGGCATAAGATTGTAAGAACAATTATTTGTGAATACCTTTCAAAAATAGTTTTTCTCCCAGTTTTCTCTCCAAATATTTTGTCAGATTAAATCACTGTGGGTGGATCACCCTCTAACCAGGCTCCTCAAAAATTCATTTAGCACTTTTTAAGGACGTAGCTATTTTATATGAAGCTCAGCATATTTCTTATTTCATTTCTGTACTCTATTCTTCTACATGGAGAATCTGAAGATTACTTTTTCCAAAAGACGTTTAAAAGCAGATTGGTCACATACTTTAGTAAAATCCGCCCCTGAGTGAAACCACCACGCTCCTGAGCCCTGAAGCTCCGCCCCAGAGTCTAACAGCCGTGTCAGAGAGCCAAGCCGCCATGCAGCAGGGCCTGCTGGGGCTCCTGCCGCCTCGGGGTTACCTCCAGCATCCCTGCTGTCTCTGTGGCAGGGTCCTGGACCACCTGATGCTCTTTTGGGGAACTGTGCCTATAGAGGGGGGGGTGCTATTCGGGCTCCATCTCGGAGCAGATCCACGAGGGATGGAAGTCTGAGGGGGGCGTGCCCTGGACTGTACGGGAGGGGCCCTCGAGCCCCGGCACCGGATGTTACTAGAGGCCGCCAGTGGACTGGTTTTGGAGATGTATACTATGCACTGGGTGTTTCCCCTGGCCAAGGACTCACAGCTGGCCAGGGATCGAATATCATTAGGTTCAGGTGTTTTGGGTTTCCACAGATGTATAAATAGTGTGCTTTGTGTTTTCCACGTAGTTCGTTTGGCAACACTCTATGCTTGGTTGTGCCCCCTGGTCTTGTTTTGTATTTCGGTTGTATTTGGTAGAAGTGTCGGCCCTCATGGTTCCATGGTATCTCTGTTTCAAATAAAGAAGTCAAAAACATGGAAGTCTGCATCTGTGCATCATGCATTGACCCGCACAGCCAGGACGTGACAGTCTGTGCTGAATAAGCATTTATAACTTCAGTGTGAGCAGGAGACTACATTGCTGGAGTGTGAATAGGTAGATTTTTTTGACATTTCAAAGACAGGTAATTCATAAAGAATCTTTTTGTAGCTTGGCTTTCATATGTGAACCATATTACCTAAAAGTAACTGGTAGATTTGGAAGCTTTAACACTTTCACACACAACAGTAGGCTATGGTTACCAAAGTACATAATGGTAATAGACGGCAAACAGATTTTTTGAATGAATAATGTTCCGTTGCTTGGCTAATTCAAGAATGTGCTTCCCTAAAGTGCAGCATCCACTTAAATGTAGCAAATGTGCCATTTGTTCTACTATTTAAAGCAATACAAAACTAATTTCCAATTAGCTCAGCCATGACATGTTTGGAGTCCAGTTTTTACTTTACATGAGCTACAGAGCCAATGTTGCTACAAGAAGTATAAGCCAATAGCCAACCAAAGAGACCAATTGTTTTTGTAAGAATTAAAACCTCCCCCAACATAGTTAAACCACATACGTATCTTTATTATAATGGTGCAGACATGTGATTTAAAAGTCTAGTCTATGACTGTTACTAGATCTGGTGTAGTCTGGAATTGCTGCTTGTGGTAACAGTAAGTGATACTGTGTCATGAAACACATCCGCAAGTCTGGCAGTGTTTTGAGCGGGTTAAGAGAAGCTTTGGTGAAAGAGATTTAAAGAGTTTATGTGGGTGCATTGATTTCTGTAAAACCTCATACCTGTAGTTATAAACTATAAAAACAACGATTGGACAACAAACATGTCTTAGCTGGAAAGATGCAACAAAAAAAACCCTTGAACTTTCTTGAACTTACTGTAACAGTTATGTGCCTTTAACTCAAACACTAGTTCTACCAGCTTTGCTAGACAAGGATTTACCCACAACAAAAGAATTCCTGATTCTCCAGGTCTCTACTTCTAAAACCTCACCTGTTCATCTGCCAGAGCTGCATTCAGTTTTAACAACATCAGTCCAACGTAGAGCTGTCGTTTGGCTCTCGGCGAAGGCGGTCGCACTTTTTCTCTCTCCCTCCCTCCCCTGTCTCTCCTGCTGGCTCTGCTGTCTCGTCCTGTTTAGTGTCTATCTCTGAGACTCTTCTTGCCCTGCTCTTCTTAAGAGCAAGATAAGGAGACGCTCTGAATTCCTTTCCCCCATCCCACGTCTTCGCCTGCTTGGTTCCACCGGTTGGGTGGGCAGGTCTGTGACCAGCGCTTCCATGGCTGCAGGACCAGACTACCTCCATTCCCCTTCCCCTGTGCGAGTCATGTCTCATGGGTTTTATGTGTTTATGTGTAGTTACACTTCCTATGGTCTGATCACAAGGCTATCTTGACAAAGTGCGATCAAAATGTTCGATACCTGTGGGAGAAAACACACAATCATCACAGGTATAAATATCACAAGGCCTTAGCTCTAACAAAGCACCAGAAACAATAGAGAAACAATGACACTTACATAAAAGTGGAGGAACACCTGTGTGTGTGAAGATAATGCACATCTGTTGGGAAAAACAATGACATATTATGAAATGTCAGGCCAAGGGCAAGATTTGTGACATCAGTTACTGTCAGTAAAATGTGCTTCAACACCTTCACGTTATACACGTTTACTACAGTGTATAAAGTATAAAGCATGAAAGTGTATAAGGAATAAATGTATCTGTCCAACTGAAGTCTAAAAAATTAAAGCTGTAGTTCACAAAACATACATTACTTTTAGAATCACCAAGGCTGTTCGGGAATATAGGCAACAAATAATCTTTCATTTAGCTGTTAATAGCAAGCTAGCTAAACTGTAAAACAGTTACTAGATACATTGTACATTTGCAGGTCCCATGACATGCTGACATTTTTTATGGTCTTTTATATAGGTCTTAGTGTATGGAATCATATTTGTGCCAAAATGTTCAAACAAAACTTCCCTAATATCAAACAAAGTTCATTCAATATTCACTTTTGCTGCTAGTTTTTCAGTTTCGCTGCTAGTTTTTCAGTTTCGCTGCTGGCTTTTCAGTGGCTCCGCCCCGTTTTACGTTTTCGCTGCTTTAGGATTCGTTTGCAGTTTTGGCACAGATCTCTCGTGTGGGCGGGGCTTTGACTCATTTGCCAGCA
>JBBJLR010000748.1:0-14417 GCA_037577145.1 Brachypetersius gabonensis | reverse complement strand
CCTAAGGTGTCCTGGTGCCAAGTGCACATATGGACACCCTTATGCTTGAACATGGTGTTCGTTATGGACAAACCATGACGAGCACAGAAGTCCAATTACAGAACACCACTCAGGTTTAGATCAGTGGGGCCGTTCCTCCCCATCACGTCCCTCCAAGTATCACTGTCATTGCCCACATGAGCACTGAAGTCCCCCAGCAGCCATCATTAGTAATTTTCAACCTTAATTTCAAATACATACTCAAGATAATGTAGGATCACCATAAAATTGCATACAAACCTGAACAAAAAACTCACCCTTAAGTAAATGTTTCAGTCAGCAGCTCGGATGGTGGAAAAACAAATTTAATGTTAAGAAAACCTTTGGATTGAGAATAAACAAATGGAATGCAGCAGTTTTAAGTTTAAAGAAGAACAGTAAATGACCAGAGAGCAAGTTTCACAGTAGTTCCATTTACCATATAGGTGCACTTTTTCAATTACAGATCATGTTTTTTAAATGGTCATGACACTTAAAGGACCACCGGTGAGCAGGTATTATGTGGGAGGAGGATCATTCTCAGCACAGCAGTGACACTGATGTCATCTTGACTGTGTGTGTGTTGTTTCAGGCACAGCAGTGCTGCAGTTTTTAAAAACCTGTCATCGCTGGGTGAAGAACAGTCCACCAACCAAAAATAACCAGCCAACAGCGTCCTGTGGCTGAACCCAGAAGGAGTACTAGAAAATGTCAAGAGATCGCTAACTTTATCTAACTGCAGTGCTGCTGTATGTGGTCTTCTTGTGCCAGTGCAACACACATGTGACAACCATCTCAGTGCTCAGAATAATCCATCACTTAAATAATACCTACTCTTGGCCCAGTGAGGTACTTGGCCAGAAACCAATGAGGTCAAATGAGCTGACAAATGATGTAGAGGAGTAGATGGATTACAGTCTGTGATTAAAAATATACCAAATACATCTTTAACAGTGAATTAATAAATTAAACAATTTGCATATTCACTGGTCTCTTTATTAGCTACACTATGAACACTATGAATTAATATGAATTTTACATACTAGTATGAAAACAACAACCCTTTAAGATTCCTGTAGACTGAAATTGCTAAGACAGGCCTTTAAGACACAGCTGGCATCTTGGTGGTTGGGGAGTTGCTCCTGTGATCAGGAGGTCATGGGTTTGAATCACAGGACTGCCAGTGGCACTGCTGAGGTACCCCTGAGCAAGGAACCATCCCCAGGGGAGTAGTTTTCCACTGTTTACACAGTGCTGTGCTGTTCTGTGCTGTGCAGCATACTTTATATGATTTGGATTGTCTATTCATGAAGGCCTAATGAGTCAAATAAGTTCCAAAACCATACATTTGCATATGGTGGATTAAAAGTGCATTAAACATGATTTTTTACAAAGAATACAATTTAAAGCCTGTTTCTGAAATATTTTTGGAGGAGCCTGTTAGATGTCAGCTGAGCTATTCTGTCTGTCTTAAACAGGTCAGTATATGGTCTAGTAACAGAGAAAGTTGAGCTTAGATCAGTTATAGAAAGTGTGCCCTGAAAGTTATTTTTAGAAAGCTCTTTTGGGGAAAAAAAAAGAAAGCTCTTTTGGGAAGTGATTCTGAAATCATTATGAAATGGAACACACAGTTGTTATCAGTGAATGGTTTAGATCACCAGAGCTATCAAACTATCAACAGAGAATAGTTTACTTTGAGGGAGAATGGCAGAGAGAGAAATAATAACAATGAATGTAATGGCAAATTGAAATAATAATCAGTGAAACTGAGTGAAACTTACTATATAACCCAGCCACTGGAGGTGCCCAAACCAGGGTATTTCTTAGTGCGGTCTTAGTGCTGATCCCACAAAAAAGTGAAACATGCGGACAATTGGAAAATTTCCCAGTCTGGGACACTATTTTCTGTAGTGAGAGTAGAGAGCTGCACACTACTGCTATATGACAGCTGAGACTTAGTAGTACTGCTATATGCGCACCCACAAACAACCCCCCCTCTGTGATAAAATAATTGTAAGTAAACACATTAACGCAATAATAACGCATTAACTAGCCCAGCCGTAACAAATACAGATAATTATTATTGTTATTGTTATTGCTATTATTATGGTTATTATTATTGTTACTATTATTATTATTATTATTATTAGTAGTAGTATTACTGCTGTATTTTTATACTGTTAAATACTGCTAGCACATGAAGAACAGCTGCCGTACTTTTGAGAACTTTTGATGAAGGTGTGCAGTTCATATAGTTTGTATTGTATAATTAAGCCCAACAGTCAAGGTCAAACTGTTGAAGCATTACAGAGTACACACTGACCTTTCCTCCTGTGATATTGAAACATTATCTTGGCCACATGCTCCAGAAAATTGCACTGTTGATTCATTAATTATTAACTATGAAACAGAGAAAACTGTAGAACTATCATACATAGGTAAGAACGCTGAAGACAGGATCTTGCTCAAAAATAAAACACTGTAACAATGACCATTTTGTGAATTTGTAGATTATGCCTTAATGTACACCACCTTCCAGGTAATTATATTGCATAGTATAATGTGTTGATGTTCTGTAATGTAAAACTTATGATAATTAGATAGAGAAAGCCTATCATAAACTAAAAACTGTGCTCTTAAGAGCTCAATACAGTGAGGCTGGCTAGTTTTAGTGCTAACTGATGTGTTGATATCTGCTTGGATCATCTTTTTATTTTTATTTTTTGAGGGGCAATGCTTTGTAAGGCACACTGAAGGGAGGGCCTGTATTTGCTTGGCTTCTGAGTTCTAGAAAGCTTGCAAGATCCACCATCATTCTTTGTTTTGCTTTGGTAGGAATATGAAGGCCGAACACCTTTAGTCATCCATCGACATGGGGAAGATCAAAAAATGCATGATTAAATCAATCATGAACCTCTTTAATTCCGCGAACCTCTTTAAACAGCATCAGTTAAAGTAATCTTCATAAAAACGGCAATATGTTTGTAACAAATGAAACTATGATAAACCTGCTTAGAAGAGGATGCAAGTGTGTTTTGCCCCATGCACAACAAGGATTAGGGTTTGCGAGTCAAGGAACCTTGTTGGACAGTTGCAGATGTATATACTGCCTCTGTGCCTAGAACACTATCAGGAAAGCTTGTAGCAAATGTAAGCAAATTAAGTTTGCTTAATATTACTAGAAGGTCTGAAACTCCCAGTATTCCTGCTATTCATAATTATAATTGTATAATTGTATAATTGTATCTTACAATGAAAACTCCACCAGACAGCTTTGCAACAGAACGCTTTAGAACTACCAACCAGAGTGGGTGAATAACAAATTTTTGATATGAAGTGATATTAATGCAAGTCTATATAGTAAGTAAAACATCATGAAACAGCAGGAAAGAAACCCATGTGTACCTAACCTTATCAAGGCCTTAGGCAAGACTATGAGTCTGCACATCCTATATAGATACTATTACAGACACAATGGTTATAAATGTTTTGCTGTAAGTGCATTATTTGGGGGCAGAGGTCATAATCTGATGTCCTATGCACTTCATAGGAAGCATAAATCCATTTCAGATTTCCTGTAAATGTTATGTAGTGTAGACCCCTGATAGTTTTTTTTTTTTACCACGTTTTATTAACATGACAGACCATGAATGATACACATTCACTTCTTGTCTCAAATTATGGTTATTATGGTTAATTGTTTAATTGTGGATTAACCAAAGCCTGTCACTGCCCCCCAGATTCATGCTGAGCTGTTCACTGACTATGCTTGGGCAACTGTCCCCCATGCTCATTACAGTTGACGTGCTTATGGCAAAGACTCAGACAATGGCCCACATGAAAGTCTGAATGCCTGGAATGAATGTATTGCATATTTGTATGGGAATGCAGGCATATCAACCTACTTGCTTAGAAAAATAATATGTTGATATTGATCTGAATGTGGTCATGGCACTTTCAAGACAACAGCTTTATTTTTACTGGCTTTGAGGGGAGTACAGCTTGACGCGAGCATTCATTGGAATTCAGCTATCTGTTGTTTGCAGTTTCTGTTGTTTCTAAAACTCTGCCTCAGTACTTGCATGCCCAGTTCAGACTTTCTATGCTCTAGTTATAAGCAAGATATGATGAGTTTGGTTGTCCTAACCAACATGCTGGTCTAACAGGAGTTAGCATACGGAAACATACGGTCCTGTCTGCATGTTCTCTTGTTTCTTGTCCTTTCACTCTGGTACACACAGTTTAGGCTGTTAGTCAGCTATTTTCGATGACTTACAAATGATTAACTCCAGAAAGCAACACTCTCACAAAGCCACTCTCTCAACGCTCCTGCACTTGTGTGCACTGTGTTCACTGTTACAAAGTCCACAGTTTCACTACTATTAAACATGGCTTGTTTTTTTACAATGTGTCTAAGAATATAATAGAATGATGACGTGACCTGTTATCAGAGCTCACACCTATGTAGATATGAAGGAGGAAACCAGGACCGGATTCAGGCATGTGGAGATGAATAGAACTTTGTCTGAATTGAGAAAAATAAACGAGAAAGAAAAAAACGCAGGAGCAAAGTTTTGTGTTCTGAAGGACTGTTTTACTAGAGTTTCTGGGAAAGTGTCCAGTTTGTTAGTCTGGTTGCATGCGGGGGCGGGACTGCCAGTGTGGGCAGGTGTTTGGTTAGGTATGTGTTGGGGAGGGCAGCTGAGTAAGACACTTTACTAACAACTTTTGTTTGGATGCTTGCCAAAGGGGAAACCCTCTGAACACAAGAAAAAGTGATGATGCAACTGAGCTTCTGAAAAAAGGGTTTCGTGTTGGCGTGATGCAATCCACTACAGAATTCCCCCTGTGTGGCAGCTTTCTTTCAGTCTCCATCTCTCTTTCATTTCCAGAGTTATCTGTTATCTGCTAGGCGCACTGGCATAGAAACTAAATCTTAACGAAACCTTTGGAATTGTCTGGCACTCTTTCTGATCTCTGCACGAATGGCTCCTTAAACATGTTCTGTGATTTCTATCTTTAGACATTCCTATTTTCCCTTTAAATAAAAGACATAATTAAGCAGTTTCTATTCCCATTGCTGCAGTTAATAGCATCCAATCTTCTAGGAATGCTTTCCATGAGATGTTAGAACACTCTTTAGTGATCTGATTGTCCTCTTAATTAAATAATGTATAAGTAATCAGATTTTAAACTGTCAGATCTTGAATGAACAATGGCCTTAACCTTCAGGTTCATCAATGGAATAGCTCTGAAGCTCAAGTTTCCTACAAATGAGACCTAGGAAGTTAAATACTGCTCTCATGACAATAGAATCATTATTAAACTTGAATACTTTTAATTACTGATGTAAATATGACAAACTATGTCAATAAACATAAAATATTGACTCAGGTATAATGAACCTAATTCTTAAGGTTGAATCTGCTGCTGTTGTTGAATGGTTGGTATCAATGGTGTCAGTGGTATCAATGGTGAAATCAATAGTGTCATGTCGCTGAGGGCAGAGAGAGACACAGCAGCTTACAGCAGAGTTCCAGAGAGACAGTTTATTAATAACACAAGCACTTAAAGTTCAACACAGGAGCACAGGACCCCTGCGACTGCACTCCAATGAGTCTTCCCCCTCCTTGGTACTTCTTCAAGTCCACCTCCGTCTCCAGTGCTGGGAACTTTTTCTGTCCTCTTTATGTTTCCCAGCAAAAGCTCCTCATGGAGTTCTTGTCTCAGCAGTATACCAAATTGCCCTGTTTGCAGTCATATGATTAATCACATATCTGACTAATGTCACATGCATCAACTGCAACTCAACATTTGAAATGGGAATGATGAATGCAGTTTAAACCATCGAAAGTTATGATGAAAGAACACTTCCTACTAGAGTGACAGTAAATCATGCACACACATACACACCACACAAACACACAATCCTCCACATAGACATAAACACACACACAAAAAGCTGCAGAGAGTGAGGAAATAGTTACAGAGAAGACCACAATTTCTCTAATAGGAGGGCTACCAGTAAATCCAAATTTGTCACTGTTCTCAGACATGTTTCTGCTCTGGCTATTTTCAGAGTATGGCACTGCGACAAATCGGTGATTGATTAACTTTTCTTGTCATTTTCAAATGCAAGGTATCATGACTAAGGCTCAGTGGAGTAGGGCCGAACATCTTTCACCGCCACTGAGTACTGAGGTGGCACACAGTGATGAAGGGTTCCAGCAAGTCAATAAACCACAATTCCCAAACGGTCTCTTTCTATCAGAGCAGCTTCTCTGTTTTGATGTCAAGTATCGGAATCCTAGAAGGAAGAGAATGCAATGTGGTTCTAGTAGGTCAAAAGTTAATGATCAGCATGTTTTGTTTATTCAGAACAACTGCTGCATACTGTTTATTCAGAATTATTTTTAAATATCTAAACGTCACAATAGATATCTGAATGCGTTACATTTTAAAAAGAACAGTGTTGCAATGTCATAGTGAGAAGAGCAGGCCAAGCAGAGCAATACTCCCTTTGTTTCAGTCGACCTCTTCTCAGCAGGAGAGCAACTCATTACATGTTGATTTGCACTATGTCTTATCACAAACAAGTACGTCTGAGCCCATTTCTTCCCTCACATATCTGTTGGAGGAGAGTGTATAGCAAGTTTGTGAGCATGTGTGGGCTCGCCATGCTACTGAATGTGGGGGTGTGGCAATAACTGGTTGTAAATTCGAAGGCGGGTTTCACCAGCTGTAAAGCAACTCCTGTGAATTTGAGACTGAGAGAGAAAATGTGTGGGCAGATTCCACCCATATAAGATCCCTGTCTGGTAGAACGGGCATTCACTCTGCCAAGATGGAAACACACTTCATCATTGATGATTCTCTGCCTGAGGAACCGTTTACAGCTTCGAGAAGCAAGCTGGACTCCAGAGGTCTCTGCAACAAGTCAATAAGACTAATGATGGGACTCATTTCTGTGCTGGTTTTGATGGTTGTGGCTTTGGTGGGACTCTGCATCTGGATGAGTCCTTCTGCAATGGTGAGGCTGATACTACTTCTCTCTGTTTTTGCAGAGGAAAATAGGACCTATAACTCTGGAACTACTGGTACTACTGTTTCTGTTGCAATGACTGATGCTGCTATTATTGATGCAGCTAGTGACATTAATGCTACTACTAGTGCTAGTGATGCTATCAGAACTAATACTGCTACTGATTCTGTACTGCTTGTGCTACTACTAGTATAAGCAATACCGTTACTACTGCTAGTGATACTACTGCTATTGCTATTATATGGCTGCTGCTGCTATTACTGATACTGATACTGCTGATGCTACTATTGCTGCTAGAATTCTCTGATACCTTTTCTCTTCCTCAGGAAACATCCTGTAAGAAGTGCACACAACAGGCAGTATACAGTTGGAACCTCGACGTTACGACAGGTAACACAACGATGATTTAGATGTCTAATTGATACACATGACATAACTTATGTTAAAGCACTCTACTTGTCTTAACTGCATTTCCATAGGCAAAGATTGGCAATCCTAGATGAAATCTTACTGCCAGTGTGAATTATCCTTTGAGATCTTGAGCTTGTTCTGTAAAAATACAGGTGCCACAAAGTGTTATTTGACTGATGCTGTAGAAGAACTACTGTATTTCACTAGAGAAGTGTTTTTGCAAATGAGATATTTAAATATTAAGAAACTTTGTAAAGGTAAAGGTAAAGGTTCTTTGCCAGTTTTGTCAGTTCTTCTAAGATCTGTTGCTTTATGTGGAATTTCCTCAAACTTAAAACAAAAATCCACTCTCACATTTATTATTTACAAAGACGGTTCCTGCAAGACCCATCCACTGAAGGCCCATCCACCCAATCCAAAAAAGTCCTCTAAGATTGTGTGACTGTAATGATTCTACACTTTTAAATTCAAAGATCCCTTTCTGGCACCGTTAGGAGTTAGGAGTGTGGGCTTAACCTGTGTCTAGAACATCATGTTTTATTAACCCTGAAAATGAAACTGTAAATAGTAATACACTGTACTTTTCTTCACAGGCCGAAATGGGAAAAAAGAAATCTTTGAAGCAAAACAAAATGGGACCTACATCATCTATGGCAAGGGGCAACTGGGCGAGCCAATCTATAAAGGTTGCATTGAGACGATCGAGATATGCCAGGTTGAGGCAGAAACTGATGCCATTATTAAGGAGGCAGACCTTACTAATAGTACTAAAAAAGAGGTCGAGATTATGGTCCTTGATGTCCAGTTAAATGCAAACGCTAAAGTGTTCTTGAGGGTTAATTGCGCATTAGAAAGTACATTCTTGTTTAAGATTTTTTTTTTTTCATTTGATGTGATCTGAATCAAAACTTGCTTGTAATAGCTTGGGATGACTGAGTAGACTGCAAGTTTTGAGCTTATGCATCATACCCAAGCAGGTCAGCAAAGTGTAGCTTCCAGTACCTATATACTTTAAAAGTTCAAGACTACCTGGTTGCTTCTGAATCCAACAAATTACATGTAAAACATGTAAAACTGTATTAATATTATCTCTAAATGCTTCATAGTGAATGCTCAGTCTCCTTGGATAATAATGTAATGGAGTGGTGTATAGGACTAAATGTTCATATATATTGTTTAAAGTGATTGTCTGATGTAAATCATAAACTAACTAATTAATGTAATGTATTTAAATGAATGACTAATCACTGTTCGTTGTGCCAAAAAAAGAGGCCTAAGAAACTAATGTATGTTTGACAGAATACACTGTCACTCCTGTACTGTAGCTTGCTGGTGAATGTACTGCTTTTGAATGTAGAAAAATCTAAATAAAGTATTTTTATATTGCCAATTGATATGTTTTAATAATACTATCCTGCTTGTTGTGCCACAGCATCCCTTGTGTTTAGTCATAGCCATTTACCTTTTTGTTTCTTGGAAGAAACCCGAAAGGAATTTGCACCATTGTTTAAACTTTCCGCATTAGGAAATGGTTTTAATGTAAACAAAGTCACTCAAAGTCATATTTTTTTGTAGACCATAATGGTTTAAAAGTTACTAAATAGATACAGGATCAACGTTCTAAACTGTGTCTGATGTCACTGAGAATAAAAGTTATGAATTACTTATTAATAGTTCACTTGCTCACAGTGTGTGAAAAGGTCTGTTGACATCATATTAGTTCTAGAACACAGGTTTGCCAACTTTTCCAAAAAGTGTCAATCCCGTCAACCCCCACCCTCACAAGAACGACCGGGTGGGCTGGCCTCAAACTGCCCAGTCCAGCCCTGGGTACCACTGAGGTACCCCTGAGCAAGAAACCATCCCCACACACACTGCTCCCCAGGCGATGCGGTTCTGGCTGTCCACTGCTTCACTTGGTGAAGGGGTTAAATCAAGAGACAGAATTTCACATTGTTCTTACTGTGTGGTGTGTTTTGGTGTGTATGACAAATGGACACTAAAAAATAAATAAATAAACTACCTGTGCAATCTCACAAAACCAAAAAACGCTAAAGATGAATTCTTCTGTTACGCAGAAGAATATGACAAGAACCTACAGTCAGTTCCACAACAGCCAAAACCTCTTATTCTGGCCAAAAGACTGTTTTGTATTGTCCTTCTTAATACACTGTATTAAGTGGTAGTCAGTCTAGAAAACTCTTTACTACTTACTATTTATTAGATCTCATTATTATTATTATAAAATACAGTTCCAAAAAAAAGACCAATTTTATTTTTAATCAGCGTCTCTACGAGTGTGTAAACCATTCCATGCCAGTGTCTGTTAAATTCCTACACATGCACCTCATTCTGCTTTATGAGGGACTGATTAGTGATCACCTGAATCACATCTTATTTAATGAGGACAAATACAAAAACACTGCTGTAATCGACTCTCTCCTCTCACAACGTGACCGGTTGAATGGCAAAACACTACTAGAAGGTCATTATTGGCATTTTGTTTAAGAGTGAACAAGATTTGTTTTCTTTGAATTTTATTTTAATTATTCAAGTTCTGGAAACACTGCATCATGTCTCTTATTTTAATGTATTGTAATTTCAGTAGTTCTTAAAAGTTCTTAACAACTATGGCAAAGCTGTTCAGTTCAATACTTGCACCTATAAAAGAAACTGAACATTTTTGCAGTGGTCTATTATTTTCTTCCAGAGCTGTAGTGATATAAGTATCACTATTATGTTTAAAATGTGCTTTGCTATGGTTTATTGGTATCTATCATATATGTTTGGTATCAAAATCTTCACAATATTCTACACATTTTCACAATAATCAAAAGGTTGTGGGTTCAAATCTCAGGACTGCCTGTTTCACCACTGAGGGGCCCTCGAGCAAGGAACTAGAAGAAAGCTTCCCGTGTTTAAGGCATCTTGTAGTTTTATCTTGGACAGGTTATTTAGATAAACATGTTCAGATAAGCATGCATTTCTACCTTCTGACTTTGGTGATCAGAGGCTTTAAATCAAAGTTTCCCTGAATGTAACATGTGAAAATAACGTGTGAAATTCCCCTGCTATTTTTAAATAGGGTTGTGTTTCTTGCTCAGCTGCTTGAGGGCAAACCTTGCTGCTGTTAGGATGTGGCTGGTGAATAATCATGCAGGAACGGGAGGCCAATTCTGCATAATTCAGGAACGTTACGTTACAGGGAATCTAGGTGGGATTCAATACCACAAATTATTTTGAACCAGTCACACAATGAAACTTTGGGAAAGAGTGGTGGAAGCTAGGCTTAGGTCAGAAGTGAGCATTTGTGAGCTCCAGTATGGTTTCATGCCAATAAAGAGTACTACAGATGCTATTTTTGCTTTAAGGATGCTGATGGAGAAGTACAGAGAAGGTTAGAGGAAGCTGCATTGTGTCTTTGTAGATTTAGAGAAAGCGTATGACAGGGTGCCGAGAGAGGAGCTGTGGTATTGTATGAGGAGGTCTGGAGTGGCAGCGAAGTATGAGAGCTGTGAGACAGCAGTGAGGGGTGCTGCAGGAGTGACAGAGGAGTTCAAGGTGGAGGTGGGAGTGCATCAAGGATCGTCTCTACAGATGATGTTAAACAGGAGTCTCCATGGACTATGATGTTTGCAGTTGACCTCGTGATCTGCAGTGAATGGAGGTAGCTCAGTGGGTAGGATACTTGCCTCCGGACCACAAAAAGGTCATGGGTTCGAATCCTACTTTCAGCACCACCACTGGGTCCCTGAACAAGACCCTTAACCCCAAGTTGCTCCAGGGAGAGACTGCCCCCTGCAGTTAGGGATTGGAAGTCGCTTTGGATAAAAGCGTCTGCTAAATGCCGTATATGTAAACGGCAACTATGTTTTGGTTGCACCGGCAACGAAAGCAAAGTCTGAGGTGTGGAAAAGTTTTGACCATGTGCATAATGAAAATAATGAGCCAGTGGGTTATGTGAAATGCAAAAGATGTCACATTCTGTTAAAGTACGACAGCAAAACGACAGGGAATTCGTCGATTCAATAATTTTCCTCCACAAAAACATGTAGCCTAATCTTGGTGAGTAAAGGTTTTTTCAAATTATTACAAAATATTTATTGAGTCTTAAATTCATAATGTAGATAGAGTATGTAGGCTAATGTTGGCATTCTTTTATTAAATTTCAGCTGCTGAGAATCGCGTTGAGGCCGAATTGCAGAGAGAAGTGGCGAGGCAAATCCCACGGAGCCTTTATCTTAATTTCGTTATTGCCAAATACCCATCTTAATTTAGAAATTATCTTAATTTAATTTGTTAAGAAATACCAATTTTTATTGGCGCGTTGGCCTATTTGTAGGCTAAGTGAATGACTAGGCCTATTTAGAGTGCTGAGATGTTAACAATGTTAACATAGGACGTTTTTTATTTATTTATTCCAACTTCCAAGTGGCCTATAGCCTACGTTAGTCAAGAATAAATGATGTTTAAAAATTTATCAATGACTCATTCTTAACAAAAGACATGTGAACTGTGTGCACATTTGAATAATGTCGGGCTGTAAACGGGTTCGGGCTTTTAAAAAGCTGTCAATCAAAATGTACTTGTCGGGCTCTGGCCGAATTCTGTCGGGTTCGGGCTTTGTCAGGCCTAACTTTTAAGGCTCGATTACAGCTCTAAGACAGAATACATGTGTGTAAATGAGAGGGGCACAAGTGGACCAGTGATGTTGCAGGGAGTAGAGGTAAAGAAGGTAGAGGACCAACGATGTTGTATGGTTTGGAGACGGTGCCAATAAGGAAAAGACAGGAGGCAGACCTGGAGGTTGCTGAGCTCAAGATGTTGAGGTTCCTTTGCGAATGACAAGGATAGATAGGATCAGGAATGAGTACATCAGAGGGACAACTCATGATAGATACTTTGGAGATAAAGTTAGAGAGGCCAGACTGAGATGGTTTGGACATGTCCAAAGGAGAGACAGTGATTACAGAGGTAGAAGGATGCTGAGGTTGGAGCCACCAGGCAGGAGGCTGAGAGGAAGACCAGAGAGAAGATGTGGTGAAGGAGTACAGGAAGTTAGTTGGTGTGAGGGTAGAGAATGCAGAAGACAGGATGAAATAGAGACACCTGAGGGGAAATGCTGAAAGAGAAAAAAGAAAAACGTATTTTGAACCACCAACCTGAATGCTTTTGTTGCTTTTATTAAGAAATATACCTACCTGCTGGTCATGGAACTGTGTCTGTCTATCTATCTATCTATCTATCTATCTATCTATCTATTTATCTATCTATCTATCTATATGGACAAAAGTACTGGGACACACACTCTAAATTATTGAATTCAGGTGTACCCATTGCCACAAGTGTATAAATTCTAGCACCTAGCTATGCACTCTCCATTTACAACCATAATCGTCCTGAACTGACTCAGTAACTTCAAGAATGGTACTGTGAAGGGATGCCACCTTTGCAATATGATGGTTCATGATATTTCATCCCTGTTGGATATACCATGGTCAACAACGGCAACTCAACCATGAAATGGAAGACTATGTAAAGTCACAGAGTGCATCTATGGTGCATAAAAGATGCCAATGTGCTGCTGATTCTATAGCTAAACAGTCTCTGTCTGTTTTTCTCTATGCCTGTCTATCCATCTATCTATCAACGCAACTCATTTGAGCAAATTAAAGACCTAAAGACCTTTGCCTCAGCAGTCAACATGCACAGACAGAAAGCAGAACAGTGCTTAATCATCCCTCATTACGCAATACATACTTTAAAATTGCACAAAGCGCAAAACTTTAACTGCAGATGTTTAATTGCACACCTATGTGATTAATCTCTTGAAAGGTTACAGTGAATAATAAAGCAATACAGTGAATAACTGAGCGAAACTAAATGAGTAAAAGTAATGAAACTGCAGATGATGAAATTGCTCTCATGTGACAGTGGTTTAATTTCTAGAAGCTGTTTCATCACTGTCTTTAAATGGACCAAACCACAAGTCGCTTACAGATTTTTTCAAATGCTGAGGTCCATTTCCTGAGGAGCACCACCACAACAGCTGAACTGAACAGCACAGCAGCATATTTCTCTCACAAAAAATAACACACTCATATTGACGGTGAAATGTGGAAGATGTTTTGTTCACAATGTGAAATGTCTATTATAAGTGCATAAGCAAAGACTTTTAAAATACTTTTCGAAGTCTATACGGGTAGGAGTTGGGCTTTCGGGGGCTTTGTCTGTCTTGGACACAGGCAAGGGGGGCTTTAAAGAAAAAAAGGTTGGGAACCACTGCTTTAGAGAATAGATTAAAGCAAATTATAAAATGACTTTAAATAAAGTTACTTAAGAACACTTCTAAAACAAAATGGGTGTGTTGATTTAAAAAAAAAAGGAATTCTTCCGCAATCCCCTGCTATTTTTAAATAGGGTTGTGTCTCTTGCTCAGCTGCTTGAGGGCAAATCTTGCTGTTAGGTTGTGGCTGGTGAGTAAGGAACAGAAGGCCAACATCTGCATCATTCAGGAATTGATATTTAGGGATTGCTACATACTACGGTGTTTGAGAGGAATCTTACGTTACAGGGAGTCTAGATGAAGTACTATATCACTGCAACAGCTTATATTTAACCACCAGCCTGAAAGTTTTTTCTATTTCTTTTATGAAATGCACCACCCTAGTGGTCACAGGTGCATGCAGTAATTACAGACAGGCATATATGAAGCCCAGGTTTCACCCAGTGCACTTTGTGGAAAATGGAGCAAGGAGGTGTCATGCTGGTACAAGAACCAGACTGTGAGAGGATGTTTAGTCTGAATATGTGGTCAGGGGGAGAGGAGAGCTCAAATAGGAAGCAGAGGTGGGGTAGAGGAAGAGCAATAAATACACTGCTCACAAAAATTAAAGGAACACTTTAAAGAAACACATTAGATACATCAGATCTCAATATGAAGTTG
>JBBJLR010000731.1:0-14418 GCA_037577145.1 Brachypetersius gabonensis | reverse complement strand
CTGGCCTGGTAAACGCACACAGGCCTGGTAAACGCACACTGGCCTGGTAAACGCACACAGGCCTGGTAAACGCACACCGGCCTGGTAAATGAGTCACTAAAACAATTCCAATATATGAATAATTTGGTACTCCAGAATGATTATAAGCTGAATTTAATAATTCCTGACACTGAAAGATAAACTATTCTGGAAAGATAACTAGTGGGTAGGAGACTTGCCTCTGGACCAAGAAGTCATGGTTTCGAATCCTACCACCACTGGGTTCCTGAACAAGACCCCAAGTTGCTCCAGGGACACTGCCCCCTGTAGTTAGGGAATGGAAGTCACTTTGGATAAAAGAGCTAAAAGCTTTAAATGTAAATGATCAGGCAATCTCTGCAGATCCGTGTTGAATTTTCAGGCGTAAATAATGAAAGGCATCTCACTGCATGGGCTCTACAATATTAGTCATAAACAGAAAAAAATTACTTTCCATTCATGTCCTTAACCTGGTGAAAAAAGAGAGGTAGCCCTTGTCCACTTAGTAAGTTTTATTCTAGCTAACTACCCGTTTACCCTGTGGTTCTTGTGGGTTGTAGTGGTCTGGGTTGTACTGTATGTTGTATGTTTGTTTGTTTGTTGTTTTTAATGTGTTGTATATTCCTGCGGCAAATAAGAATGAAAAAGAATAAAGTGAACTTGAACTTGAATTAGTCATTTACGAAAAAAAGCTGAGAGGACACATTTAGAATTGAACTGAAGAGAAACGTTTTCTACTCTTCCACGGCAGCATTGGGCCTTTCCATCCTGGTCTTCTCTTCAAACTCCCAGCACATCTAAAGGCATATACCAATATTTTAGTGATTCGTTTGATCGCAGTAATGTGGAAATATTCTCCGTGTGAGCAGTGTTTAAACATTCTAACTGTTCATCTGAAGCATGAAATCTACACGGTGCAAAGTCTTTATCTCATATGTAAACAACGTCACCTTCCTTCAGGCGTGGTTTCTGACTACAAGAGCATCTGCTTTTGTGTCTGATCTGCTATTCTACGCTGCACACATTCGGAAAACAGGCGCCTGCCATAAATGTGCTGGGACCCTGTACGAGGAAATATATGGTATTCTGAATGCTTTATCTGTTAGGAGTGTGTTTCACACTGTGTGAAAAAAGGAAAGCGGTAATGTTATTTGTTGCTTGTTTTTGAAGAACTAATAAATGACCAATATAATAAAAATATGGGGAGGCGGTTTTCTGTAAAGAAATTGGCCATAAAAAAACCATGATCAGTATGATATGGTATCTATCAGTCGGTCAATGAATGAATGAATCAATCAGCAAAGTCATAAACCTGTGTGCTACGGTGATATTTGAATTTGTTATCCGTCCACTGACATGATCCGATACTGGGATCCCCATCCCAGTCCTGGCAACCACACATTAGGCTCATTTACATTCTTCGTCTCTCCAAGTGCACTTGATTCAACTCATTAACAAACAAGCTCCTCTTGTGCTGGATTTAGGTGTGTAGAATAGGGAAAAGACAAACATGCGCAGAGCCCCTCTGGGGTTACCAGGACTAGGAACCTCCTGTTCTATATAAAGAAATTAATAAGTAAAGTGGCCTCTAGTCATGCATGAACACACCAGAGCAAAGCAGTGTAAAGTTCTTCCTCTGCATTAAACCCATTAACAAAGTGAAGCAGTGGGCAGCCAGGAACACAGCGCCCGGGGAACAGAGTGTGGGGACGGTATCTCAGTGGTGCCAGTGGCAGTTCTGTGATTCAAACCCACATCTTCCTGATTACAGGGGCAACTACCCAACCACTAGGCCACCAGCTGTGCCAAACATAAACATGCGGACCCACAACCCTGTGATTAAGATTGAGAGGTGGGCAATTCAGGTCCAGAAAGTAAACATTTGCTTCAAGATTTTGTTTGAACCACCTTTTTTATTTTCTGGACCTGAATTGTTCACCTATGCTTATTGTACTGAGCAGGTTGAACTTTCTATTTTCATCCCATTTCATGCACATAAAAGCTATTAAATGCAAGAATAAACAAACTGTTGATCAAGGAGACACATGAGCTTTCAGCTGGTCGATGAAATAAAGGAGACGGAAATTCTTTCTTCAGGTTTTTATGTACAAGTCACAAAACCGTGCACGGGAAGGTAATACAAAAATAGAACAAAATTACATAAAACATACACGAAAGAGATAAATAAATACAAAGACACCTTCAGACTCTTCCGAACATGATTACTGCGACCACAGTTACGAAGGATATTGGATAATTATCATATAGATTCCTTAAGGAGGGCAGTCCATTTTTTGCTCTTTTTTGTGAACAAAAGCAACACTGTCCATCAAATAATTTTTTTTACCTATAAGAGGAGATTGTAAAAAATGTACTGATAAAAAAAGAGAAACAAATATTGAGAAAAGATCATTTAAGACAACTTTTAAAACCTCCAGGATGTTTCTTCCTATTTTTTAGGTGTTCAGGCCTGAAGGCGTAACTTACAGAATTCAGATCTTAATAAATTTACTTGTCCACCTTCTGTCAGATCCTTTCTTCTGAAGGGTCCGATCTCTGAGGCCCAAGGCGCCAAAACGGTATATCAGATTATATTGTGTACACCCACCACAAGTGTGTGTCTGTGTTCTTTTGTGGAAAAAGGGGTGATAAACATTTACTGGGATGCATTACTATCTGTGCGGGCAAACATCCGGTACAGAGGCGTGGCGTGCGTGGGCTCAGGCTTCCAGGCAGCATTTACTGCACAATTTGTGGCATTTCACTCCAGGCTTTGGCTTTCTTCTTGGCCAGAGCCAGCCAGGGAGGCTCGTCCTGGGCTAGAGGAGCTGCAGTCGGATGGCTGATGGTTCGCTTGTTCTCCTTCTCCACTAAGGCTGGTTTGGAAATCTCCAAGGAGCAGGACACTGGTTAAATAAAAAAAAAACATGTTTTAAAGCTATAGTGCAACATATTAAGTCTTCATTGTTGAAAAAAACCCAAAAAAACAGTTATTCATGTATATTATTTTTTAATAACAGGATTTTTGGTGCTGGTAATTTGGTGCTGATTTTTGGCACCCGTGTATAGTGAAATCTGCGTGGTTGTGTTTTGGTAAAAACAAAAAAGCCTAAAAATGCCTATTTTTAAAGTGTTAAACCCAAATATGCTGCCAAATCTGCTCCCACACCACTTTAATGTAATTTTAAAAGTTTAATGCATTAAACTCGTATTCGAATTTAAATTCCCCTCAGAGATATGCAACTCAGACGGTCACTGGTAAAAAGTATTGGGACACCGCAGCTAGGTCAATGGGTCTCCTTATGTGAAAAAATATATTTATTGCCACAAAAAAAGCAAAAAATTCTATCTATACATCCATCGGTCTATCTGTCTGTGTGTCTGTCTGTCTGTGTGTGCGTCTATCTGTCTGTCTGTCTGTCTGTCTATGACATTTCCTAATACTGTAAATTATTTGTATAATCTGCATTACTAATTATGCACCAATTCAATATTCTGGATTGTTAAAAGGATCAGTTTTCTTATCCATAGTTGTCATAAAGTATCAATCAATGCAGTAACAATGCAGTTTTATAAACCTTTTGCCTTTGGGGTTCAGTCCCCGAACTAAAATAAAAGGTCTTTTACTACACTTGTCCATGAGAGGGCAGCACTTTCTCATTCATTTCTAGTTCAACATATTTGGCATCCTGTAAGATGTCCTCAAAGCTGTCCCATAACCAGATTACAGACTGCTTTCCGATGTTGTTGTACTTTCTGGCCCAAACAGAATAACCTTCAATGAAGTCAAGCCTCTGCTTCTACACACTGCAGTGTCTGACCCAGCAGCGTCGTTACCTTTAAGTGGCGAAGCAACAGGTTTTAGATGATCTTTGGCGATTGGACTCGATAAATCAGGCAAAGAACCCTTTTGGTTGAATTCCTCCTAAAAGAGGAGAGAAAGGGAAGAGTAAGAAATCCAGTTCACAAGGATATTCTACAACCCACAGAAGCGACTGTCTTTGGTCTGATGCGGTTTAGATATGGAACAGATATGAAGCGCATTCATGGTATTCCCCAAATCTAATGATGCCGCATATTTCCCAAGTTACATCATGGAAAGAACAACCGTATTAAAAATGCAGAGATTGTAAGTGATTGTTGTCTTAAGAAGAATAATAAACAGGGTTTGTGATGCTTGGATCTTGCAGCACAGCCAAAGCCATGCCGAGCATGCCTGCACAGGAACCGCCTGGATCTTCAGTGGGTTAGGAAATCAGTTCAGAAGGAATGAGGTCTATCAAGTGCAGCAGTAATAGATAAGGAACATCACTCTTTTACCTGCAGAATTTGGGAAAAACGATTAGCCCTGACACTGAGCCTGACAATTAAACCTAAGGATTAGGAATCTGGGTATATGTGTCTAAGCTACTTTGTGCTGTTTTGTATGGGCCTTCTTCCTACTCTGATCAGGATTAAAATGACCAGGACCATGCTCTATTTAAGACCAGATAATAAACCTTTATTAATGGGAAATTTGCAACACTTCACCAATTATGCTTATTATCTATTTTAGTAACTTGCTTAAGTGTCAGCACACACAATCAACACACACTTGCTAATCTGAAAAGGCTGTGTCAGCCAATAAAGATGCAATCTAAATAAGCAGCAGAATCCAGTATTGGCTGTTATTGGCTATGATGATGCTTTCCAGCACCTCGATTTCGTGAGAGAAGCCTTTTTTACTGTTAACATGAGATTCATGGGTGCGAGATCCCAGCAAAGAAACGCAGTGTGACTTTCACAACTAAACCATGAGACTAGACAGCTATGGCAGGATCTGTTAATCATTTTTTTAGGCTGAGTAGACCCGAACTAGTCATGGGGTTGAATCGAGCAGCTAATTTCTATCAGACATTCCAGGCATTCTTCCACGATCAGGCCCAGAAAGATCAATACCCTCAGTGTGACTGAGGCCATATTCAGTAACTTTGTGTGTTTGGATTCGCACCTTTTTTTCTGGAGATTCCTCCATAGAGCTGAAGACCTTCTGCTTCTGTCTGGCCACGGAGATCCAGCTCGGAGGATCCGTGTTCTCCACAGATGCTTTGGCTGCATCTTTAAACACCAAAACATGGGAAAAATAAGCATCACACCAACTCAGCACTTCCACATCAAACACAGACACCACGAACATTTTCATAAAATACATTAATTGCCAACAATAATTTGGCCTAAATGCTATACTTGATACTGAATGATCTGAAATAGCTGCGCTGCCCCCATTCAGTAGACAAGACATTTTTGGTATTTGGTCTTATATTTTATTTTAATTATTATTTGTTTGTTTATATCCACATTTCTTTATCGTAATAATATACCATATTTCTAGATTTGTTTATTCTGACGAGCAAAGTCAAGTTAAAACTATATGTTTCTGCAAATGGAACATAGCTGTTGAGTCCCTGTGTTTAAATGTATAAGAGTCATTTTGTAGTAGGAAGAAGAAATTCAAAAGATCCTCTGTGGTAGACTTTTTGTTAAAGACTATCTAAAAACGATGGAACAAACACACAGGGTACTTTAAATAAAGACAAAGCCCTCGAAATGATTTAAAGAAAGAATTCCACAGATCGTTGTAAACAAAGCCATTCATAGTGGAGTACAGTTTGTTTGAACGCAACCAGATGTCTGAAGCATTTAGTCCCTGTAAAGATACCTCACACAAAGCTAGTACACAAAATGTTCATGAAAACTCTGTTGGATGCCTGAGATGTCATTTTCTGATAGTTTCGAGATGTTTTTTTTTTTTAATCCAGTCATATTTATGGGGGCATTTATACAGGGCATTCAAAATAGTAGATAGTAAAAAATTTAAATGTGTATATTTGTATCATGACCCCTCAACATCGCTGTAAATGAATCAGAGCTGGTTAGTCGCTCAACAATGAACAATTTCAAACCACTCTGAATTACTGGACAATTTGGACAATTCTGTGCAATGTCTATTTAAGCATCTGAGGGATCAAGAGAAATTGTGGTCATTCAAAGAAAAATCGTAGTTAACCAATAGGTACACATTAACCAATGTCACTGTAAGTAATCTAACATAAAAAGCTTAGTAATGTAACATAATGAGTCATATATAGATACAGTAGGACCAAGGGCGCAGGTCTGTTGTTCAGTAATCAATAACAAAGTGCCATAGTTTGTCACTTGACTGGAACCTTGAAGAATATTTTTAACTTGAGCGTAAAACAATGTTAACCATCTCCTTTTTCAACACCAACATGTGATGTGTTTGAGCTTTGGCCAGATAGAGCTTTAGCCAATCACATGTTAACAAGAAACAACATAGCCAATACTGGGCTAGGAAGGTGGGACTCGCAGCAGAGAAACAGAACTGTTAACCGTTTGTGTGTCAAACACTGTCCGAAAACAGATGTTTTATTTACATTTTTTTGCTTAAAATTATTGCTAGGGACACTGCCCTTGGGTATGAAAGTGCTACAGACAATTAAACCAAGGGCTACCTGTAGTTCTTTTGGGCTTCACAACACCAACACCATCAACTTGTTGATCAGGCTTTTTGGGCAAAGCAGGCTTTCTGGCAAGCTGGTCCAGTATCAGGGCCTGGTATGTCTCTGTTGGCTCTGTTTGTATGGTGGGACTGGCGCTGGGACTTTCTCCCTCTGAAGCATAGCGGTGCAGCATAGCAGTCTTTCTCAGGCGAACTCCGAAAGGGTTCTCTGGAGCTGGTTCCTCATTCTCTCTCTGGATGGAGAACAGTGGAACACTGTGGGTGCGGACCGGACTGGCCGGACGCTCAGCTTTCACAGCATCAAAAGGCTGATCTGTGCTTAGGGATTCTTTGAATAGAGGTTCCTCCTCCGGTGCAGAGACTGAGGCATCCTGGGACGTCTCCTTGGCAGACCCGCTGGACAGTGACCGATGCCAGGCAGGAGCGATGGTAAAACGAGGTCGATTTTCAGTGGCATTTGGCTGGTGCTTCTCAATCATCACCTCCTGGACCTCAGGATGTTCTTCTGCCAACTGAGCGCTTTCGGAAGACTCTTCTTGAAGTTCTTCTGGACTGACCTGCTGGTCACTGGCCTCCTCTTGTTGAATTTCATGCACATCCTCCTCCTTAGGCTGCTTTGGAATATTTGATACCATACTAGGAAAACTAAGGTCAACAGAAGTGGTCACCACAAAGGAAGGTTGCTTGACAGGCGTCTGTACCGAAACATCCTCAGACTGGCTCACAGTCTCAGAGACCAAGTCAGTATCTTCATTATCTTCAATTGACTGTTTAGGTTCATGAAGGTTTTCGGCTTCAATGCTTGTGTCATTTTTAAAGTCCTGCTCTCCTTCAGTCTCAAATGGACATTCCTCATCTTGGGTTCTGTCTTTGGTCTCATCATCATCTTCTTCTTCTTCTTCTTCTTCTATGTCCGCTTCACCAGCATCTTCCTCTTTGTTCTCCTCGACCACCACCTCATCCTCTTGCTCAACTTGTACTTCTTCTATGTCTTCCTCATTCTCCCTCTCTTCTCCCTCATCCCTGTTTTCTCCCATCTTCATTTTCTCATCCTCTAGTTCCACAGCCACTTCCTTCACAACTTCCTTCATAGTCTGACAGTCTTCATCCACATCCTCCTTCAAGTACTTGCTTTCATCCCAGTCTTCCTCACCTTCATACTCCACTTCCTCAACCTCAGCTTCAGGCACTTGATGATCTTCCTCAACACATTCCTCTTCCTCTGCCTGCTCTGGTTCTTCGTCTTGCTTGGCAGGCTCTTCTGCCACATGCTTATCTGATTCAGGGAAAGTGTTTGGAACTGGTGTTATATCCTCCTCTTGGGTCAAGGGTTGGTCTATAGAGTCAGAGGTCTCTGTAGTGTCACTGTTAGACTGGATATCAAGCACATCTTCCACCTAGGGTAAGGTAGAACAAGATTTAACTGGATGAGTATTTCACCAATCATACATCCCTTAGCTTACACACACAACTTTGCACACATTGGCCGTTTTACTGATACAAATAAAGTACTTATAAAGTTCTAGTTCATTTCATGAGGCTTATATTGCATTAGGTGTGATACAAATAAATAAGCAAGCCCAAAATGAGGGGTGACACTCACTTCCTTAACCTTAAAATTGATAGCAGGTAAAGAAAAGCATAATCATCTTAAGTGTGTATTAGCTCATGACTAACATATAAGCTTGTGGCTAGGATAATATTATACAATGTACTTTTTTAATATTGAATGCACTTCTAGCTGTAACAAAAAAATGATCATATTGTATACAGTTTGTGAATCATTGCACCCTCAGAATGCAAGATAAAAATAACATTTATGATCGATCATTTATGACAATTCATCATGAATATACACTATTACACTGACATCTAAGGTCACTAGTAAGCCAATGTTGAAACAAACAAATGACTATAATTATTATTATATTTATCGTCATGTTATTGCTGATCAAGGTGTAAAGACTGAAGAACATTAATTATAGGTCATCAGGAGTATTTATTACATTTGTTATTACCAAATGACTGCAGTAAGTAATGGAAATTAAGGACCCGTAGGTGAGTCAGTGAGTTTTACCTCGTCCTGAGGCTCCAGGAATTTGTCGTGAGGCTCCAGGACCAAGCCTGATGCGAGAGGGCCCTTGAGGGAGCTCAGCACTTCCTCCAGCAGTGACCCCTGTTCTTCTGAAACAACCTCGCACCCCGCATCCAACAGGAAGTCATCCGCCTGGAGCTCCAGAGTCACTGGCTGTTCCCAGGAGGGTTCTGGGATCTTGGAGTTGGGGATGTAATCTTTGTCGGGGAAACGTTCCTCTTCCTCAGAAGACTCCGCGGAGGCGGCGGATGTTATGGATGATCTTTGGCTTTGAGAAGAGGCTTGTAGGCCCTCCTCGTTTTGCACTGTGAGGCTTCGTTCCTGCGCTTCATCAGCCTCCTCTAAAGCCTCTGAAGGTAGAGCCAAAGGAAAATCTGACTGTTAGTTCAACACCTCGACTGTACACCTATGCTACACACTAGCCTTTTAGGAAACGGTCTTCCAGCAAAGGTGTACCTTCATTCTCCTTCTCTGTGGAACACGTTCTGACGGCTCGGAGCTTGTCCTCTGCGTCTCTGAGAAGGATTTTTTCTCTCAGGTCTCTTCTCTTGCTCCGTAACATCTCCCGCTAAACACAAACAATGTGAAAGTTTGGTTAAACAGCTCCAAAAAAAGCTGTTACTTGATTGTATATCTGCATACATCAGCCATTTTAGTTGCTTACAAGCATACTGTCTGTCAACAGTGTTAGGACACTTAACTGAAATGCCCCAGCATTTAAAAATGCTTTAATTGGACAATTAGTTTCTGTTGCCAGTTGTCAATAAGTTCATATTTTAAAGACTAACCAGATATATTTTGAGGAAAATTATATCACATTCATTTTGGCACCAATATTTGAGACAAGACCCTGTTAATAGTGATTTTTATTAATATTTTATTAATATAGGTTTAAACAACCTTTCAGTATGTGCTTTTAGCAATAAGTTAGAGAGACAAAACCGTCAGTACCCAAAGAATTTAAAACAGGGGTAGTACAAAACCTTCAAGAATATAAACATGGCTATGGTATACTGTATTTCTTTGATATAGTCTTTATTATTTGATTAAAAGGTGTAAATTGATCATCATTCATAAGTGTTAACCTTTCCAAATGTTTGACTGGCAGAGTGTGTACTTCTGTAAACTTTGGCTGGTACAGTACTGTGCAAAAGTCTTGTCCAAACTGTTTAAAGTCATTTATCTGAGCAGTGAGGGATATTCTGCCAGCAAATACACAGTTAACATTACAATAAATGCTAACAAACAAGACAGCATTAAATAATATCCGGATTTGTTTTTTATGTAAAAGTACACCCAGATTTCACCACGATGCTTCCAGGCTTTGCATGGAATAGCAAAACTCTCAGTGGCTGCTGAATGTATCTAATAAGCTGAACCAGGTATTTGATGAGAACTACAATGTAATACTGATTGAAAAATGCCAAGAGTGTGCAAAGCTGACATCAGAACAATAGGTGATGTTTTCAATATTGATCTACAATGTAGCCAATAAAAAACCCAAAGAAGATCGTTGAATGAGAAGGTGTGTCCAAACTTTTGACTGGTAATGTATAGTAAGTAAAAGTGAGGAATGGATGGGATTTCTCACGCTGGCAGGCTTCCTCTTGGCACAGGCCTTGACTTTGACAGCGATGCGATGGTGGGCAGCAGAGCTATCCAGGCAGGAGAGCGAACTGGCCGGCTGGCTGAAATCCACAGGGACGGACGTCTGAGGGGTTCCCGGCCTAGACGAGGCTCCGTAAGACAACTACATATAGAGAAACAGAGAACCACACACAGTTACACTCCACAGCCCTGTGCCTCAATCTGCATAATCAGATCCAGCACATAACATGAGGTTTTGATGAAGTGCTATATTGAGTCTCTTTGAGTATGTACCAGTCAGGTATTTGTACATGCGTGAGATTTTTCATTTTCACTAATTTGCGTATTTGTGGAATGACTGTGGCAAAAAACAATGAAATAGAAAATTACACACTGATTAAAAATATGATTAACCAATCTAAAGCAGCTTCTATTTTTGATTTGTCAAAAAGCACCCCCCCATTGTCTTAATGCAAAATCACATTCTTGGCATTCTCTCAAGCCACTTAGGATGCCTCTCCAATAAACAAACTCTTACATTCCTATTTTCGTCATTTTTTATATTTTAGTCATAATCAGAAAACACCAGCTGCCGTTTGCATTGAAAAGATATTTCATGATGAATGGAAATCATCCATAGTAAGTAAATCTGCATAAATAAAAGAAGTTGGGGGAGTTTCATGTTGGAGAGCTGAGCATTTTTGCCCAACAACAAAATCATGTTGAATCCCAGTTGGAAACTACTTGCTGGGGGACGTCTGCATTTTTTTACACTTATTTCGGAAATAAAATCATATGCAGGCAAGAATGAATGTGAGGCATGTAAGCTGGGGCTCTTAGATCATAATGTCTTTATGATTATGAACAGAAGTTCAGTTACGAGTGTCTAGGTCTTTGGTGGTAGTTTCAAATTCTACAAATACAAACATTTATTAATGAGTGATTGATTAGAGAAAAAAATTGTAACAATGGCTAGTTAAACTTTCCAAAGATTTAACTGGTTGCATTTCAAGCTGGATTCTTAGGGCCAAAAATAATTTCTGGAGAGAAATCCTTCAGCAGTGGCCTTTCTTTGAGCAATAGGTGGATGTGTTCATTCTTTTCCTTCCCAAAGTGAACCACCCGAGGAACACGGTAACATGTTTTTGCTTTAAGGTCACGTTTGTCTAAGAATAGCCCTTTAGAGTGTTGTTCTCCTCATCTGAAGGGTCTAAACATCCAGCAGTTTATGAGAAAGTCCAAACTCAAATTCCTCAATGGACGAAAAACAGACAGCGTCTCTTTCCTCTCAGCTTACTCAACCCTGACTAGTGTCTTTAGTTATTTCCTCTTGTGAAACAAAAGGAAAAACAAAAGCCTCTAACCAGCTGCACAAACAGTAAAGTCGGCATTGCTGTGGTCCGACATCATCACCAGTGGCAAGAAAGTTTGACGTTTCTTTATTTCATTGAGAACTTGCACTTTTTTCTAAACTTGACTGCATAGAAAAGTGGTTACATCAAAATGATTCTCTACTATGACCAGAAAAAATAAGCTGCACATTTACATAAATAATAGGAATGTTTCAGCCTGGACTGCTGATTGAATAGAAACACAACACAGGGCAGCCAATCAGAACAGAGGTCATTTACATATGCATAGTAACAAAAACAGATTGTTTTCAGTAAAGGTGTGCTATTTAATCCTAAAAGATAAAGAAGGGTAGGAAAATAGTCAGACAATTGAATGATGACCACAACTGTTCCATTAAAACAATGGTTCTCAACCTTTTCAACATTAGGGCTCACCTGTCTATCATGTCGCCAAGGCCCACTTGGTCAAATTAGATGATATTAAATAACCAGTTACGGACCAATGGTCGGTCACGATTTTAGATTCGCGGCCCAATCAAAAGCCTTTGCGGCCTACCAATGGTTGAGAAACCTGCCATTAAAATCACCCAAATACCAGGGAATGGGCCCTTTAATACTAATAATCACCTCTGCTCTTCCATACATGCCTTCTCTTAAATATACTTTTAATGCTCTTTTATGTACTCTTCTATATCTATTTTTAAATATCAGCACTTTACTGTACTTTTAATGCTCTTTTATGTATTCTTTTATATCTATTTTTACTATATTTTCAATTCTGTAAAGCACACTGAATGACCGTCTGTGTATGATAATGTGCTGTATAAATAAAGTTGAACTTGAACATTTGGAAATGGCTTGATTAGATCCCTCAGTCTCATTCATTGTATTTTATCTTTTTTTTCTACATCAAGCAGCAAAACAACCATTTTTGTAGCGACAAACACATTTACATACAGTATATCCTCATTTAACCCCACACGTTCATTCAGAATGAATGTTTCAGCCTGGATGGCTTTCTGAATGAAACTAAATACAGGGCAGCCAATCAGAACAGAGGTCATTTACATATGCATTGTAACAAAAACAGCCTGTTTTCAGTCTTAAAGGCATCCTGTTAAGAAATAAAGAGAGGTTGGAAAATGATAATGCAAAGATGAATGATGACAATTTCTGGTACATTTAAATCACCTAAATGTTAAAGGTGGATCTCCGGGTGCAGAAATACCAGGGAAATGTAGGTTAAGGACCCTTTAATACTGATTCTCATCACCTCTGCTCTTTCACACATTTTGGTAAGGCTTGTTTAGATGCCTCAGTCTCATTCGTTGTATTAAAAAGAACGTAACTTGTGAGGTTACACAAGTAACAGGAAAATAACTGGCAGACTATAAACAGAATCCTCTCTGTACGAACAATGAGACAAAAAGGAGCAGTAGTTAGATGAGGGTTGGATGACCATGCAGTACCTTCATGTCGGCTTGAAAGTATGCCTGATACACAACTGCACTTCAATTAATCTGTAGTAACCAATAATTGCTACACTATAGTCCATAATTATGACCAAGGGGGGGAGAAAACAGTGTACCCGCTATTTCTGCGTGCAAGCGGAGGTCACACGACTGGGAGATGGATGCCGGCAGTGAAATGGCTGTGCTGAGTTTGGGTTGTGGCCAGTTTCAGCTCTGGAAGCCGCTGCACCTCAGAATTTTGGAATAACCCATTTCTAGCAGAGCAGCAGACAGCCAGACTGCCAGAGCGAGCCGCCGGAATGCAGCTTAGACCACAACCACCACTTTGATGGCAACCCCTGGAGTGAAACAGCACACGATAAATCCAACAGAAATGGACCGAAGGGCCCCTCACTGCACTCAGAGCAAAAGTTCATAGCCTAGCTTCTGCAATCACACTATTGTTATTTAGTTGCATTATTACTATTATTGTTATTCCACCCATTTTTGGCGCCCCATCTCGTCTGGGGCCGTACTGAATTTTGGCAATATCCGGAGCAGTGCGTGTGCATTCATATTACTGATCAGTTGATCAGGGGCCAAGTATTGATCATTTAAATAATCAATTTCTGTGGTCGACCTGCCTCTGTAATATATAGGAAAAGAGAGCTGACGGTCAAGCCACCTTCAATATGTGTATCAGAGGGACAGTCTGTGATGTCACAGCTACGGTGGTCAGACAAAACAAGAAACGCACTGTGGACTCATTAACTGACTTCAGGGCACTAAAGCTCAGGTCAGGTATAAAAACAAAATAGTGTTTCACTGGTTGTTCTGCTCTAATTAGAAATAATCAGCCCGTGAATATGTTCAGCCATCCTTACCCATAAATGGTATGGTAAGAGGCAAATGAACGCCCCCTGGTGGTTCAGCAGTAAAATTCCGGCCACTGAATCACTGTGGTTTGAATCCACAGTGTGAGTACATTTTCTTTTAAGACGAACATATTTTGGCCGTCTTTGGCCGATTGGGTTTCCATCAAACACTGGTTTCATAACAACCACACAATCATACTTTGCATTTTCGCATGAAAATGCATCTGGTTGTGTGTGTGAGTGGACAATGAGGGATCAGTCTACAGGCTTTATGAAGTGAGATGGATCAAAAGAGCATGAGGCTGTTTACATCTGAATTTCAGGTGATGGGATCATGGTGGGATTTCACTGGACCGCATGAAAGCCGCATGTAATGATCGGATCACTCAAACCACATTCTGAACGAGTCGGAGACGAATCGAGACCACCTTCGTCACCTTCGAGGGATGGTGGTGGCCTAGTGGTAGGATACTTGCCTCCGGACCAAAATGTCACAGGTTCGAATCCTACCTCCAGCACA
>JBBJLR010000717.1:5000-12277 GCA_037577145.1 Brachypetersius gabonensis | reverse complement strand
TGGCAGCACCACACCTGTGGCAGCAAACCTGGCTTGGCAGCACCACACCTGTGGCAGCAAACCTGGCTTGGCAGCACCACACCTGGGGCAGCAAACCTGGCTTGGCAGCACCACACCTGGGGGAGTGACTTGCTCAGACCTCCAAGCGCACCTGACTGCAATACTGTTCACTGTCTCAATTATTTATTCTTAATACTGGCTTGCGGCTATTGATACCTATACTGTTAGTTCTAGTTATTTACGTATTTACTCATCACATCCAGGCTGCTAGTTCTTAGTCATTTATTTATTCTATTTTCTCTATACTGGACTACTCTGGTACAGCTGATACATCTCTAGTTGTTATCACACTTTATTTGTAATTTATTTGTATATTTTATATATTTAACTTCTACGTGTATTAAACAGAGATAAGTGTCTACAGAGCTGCAAATCTCATCTCGTTGCACTGAACATTCATGCGTATTTCAATAAAAAAGATATTCTATTCTAACATTAAATGCACTGCACGGTCAAAATACAAGGCTTAACCCAGACAAAAGTGCCTTCTGCCTTAAAAAACTAGTCCACACACCCAAAAACACTAAACATATGACACTTCAATTAACTAATTCAGTTATTGCACTGGTTTAAGTCCCTGCTATAAAACCTACTTCAATATACAACTCGGATCCACTAGATCCAGCACGGATACTGACATAGCAAAGTCGATGTCATTCCTTCAGGCTTGGTATTATTTCCTACAATTCTACCCGTTTAATGCACCTGAACTGAAATGTTTAACAAAAAAACAAAACAACCTACTACTTATAAGGCTCCACTTATACTAGCCTCGGATGCTGCAAGTACCAGTTAGCTACACAACATGCTAAAACCCAAAATATCAGCCTTTAATGATAACTAATAGCTTAAACAAAAAGTTTTTAAAATCTAAAATCGTTAAAAGATCATGCACAGTCCCAAACCAGGATGCAGGTCGTCAGAGCTTTTTGTTCAGGGAGCTAGCATTAGCATTTCTTTGACAAGGGGGGAAAAGAGACACTGCCCTCTAGCTAATACCCAATGACAACAAATATAAGACTTATATATAAGACTACATATAACCATAAATATGATACGTATGTGTTGCTTTAGACTTTAAGACTGACCTCCGCCCCAAAAATAACAGTCCCGGAGTCAGCTCCTCCTGACTTAGCAAAACAAACCTGTCCAGAGGCACACGGAGCTCATTTCTCAACAAGTAAACCTAAGGAGAACACACCACTACACCCTAAACACTCATGGACAGGTCCAGATAAAGGTGCCAGCAGCTGGACGGGCAGGTGGGCTCGATTTTTGGCGAGCTGCTGGTGTAAATAATTCCTCTGCCCGGCTGATTTCGGTGAGTGTTGTTGCCAAGTCACATCAGCTGATCGACTTTGTTTTCATCGTGAGGGTCAGAGGGAACACTTTAACGCAAGGTATGTTGGGAGATGGAGTGTTTGGTGCTACACAGCCTTTGTAGCGACAGTCGCTATCAACGCTACAACAGTCGTTATCAACGTGTAGTTTCACTGGTCATTTTGTAGAATAAACAAAATGTATTTGTATTTGTTGCATTTGTGTTCTGTAGTCTGTTTTTCTACAACATACCATTTCACATCTAAACAACCTGTAGTACTTTTGAACTACGCCTTTGTATATATTTTCACATTCCTGTAAATAGTGGTAACTGACTTCTTACCAACTTTTTTTTGTTGTGATTTTTGCTATGGTGATCACAGATTTAGGTTGCTTCTACTTTCATAATTTTTTTAAAAATTTGCTTATTACAGAAAACAATTAAGACATTATTAAACTTTACCTGTTACGTTTGTTTTATTCTTTTCAAGATTCACTGTGAAAAAAAAAAATGCTGTCCGCTACTTTGGCTAATCCATGGATCCTATGCTACACTCAGTGTGCTGAATTCAAATCTAAAGTCACATTTTGTGTATCATTTCAGAATCATAAGTAATGCATGCATCAGTTCCCTATTAAAAATGTCACTTTCAGCGGAACAGAATGCAGCAGTAATTGGCACTGGATTCTCTGCACTGGGGCAGCTGGTGGCCTAGTGGTTAGCGAGCTGGCCCTGCAACCAGAAGGTTGTGGGTTTAAATCCTAGGACTACCAGTGGCACCACTGAGGTCCCCTGGTGCAGGGTACCGACCCCACACACACTGCTCCCTGGATGCTGTGTTCTGGGCTGCTTCGCTTCGTGAATGTATTAAATTCAGAGGGGAAAAAAATTCAAAGGAAGAAATTCACACTGTTCACAAACAACAAATGTTTATACTATGCACTACTGGTTTAAGAGCAGACTTACAGTCAGGATAGACAGGTTTTAACTTCTCTGGAAATTTTTGTCATACAGAAGCAGCAGTCTGAGTGATGTAAGCAATCATTACTTTCTTAGCCAAATTAATTATCACAAATGTAACAAAAATTGTTAGGATGGTTGTCACAGCTATGCATACTCATGTTTTGTTCAAACTTTTACCCTATATTCAAGAAAACCTAATAAAAGTGGCAAACCTGTGATCTGTCTTGTCATAAAGTGAGCTGACATCAGCTCATTGACAGGCCTAAAATCTCACAGCACTGAATTCAACCAGGAAACATATTTCAACTGAGGCAGTAGCAAACGTACGCATAACAGTAACAGCTGTTTTTATGTATATCAGATATTATGATCATAACTTAAAATCTGGACGAGCAAGGAAAATTCGATTTCATGGATTCAGCATAGTTGATTTCAAATTTGTTTTCCAGTGTTATAGACAGAGACGGGGGGCAAATAATATGACACACCCCCACTCCCCCCTCACCCCCCCACCCCCCCCAAAAAAAAGAGCAAAAGAGCATCACAATATTATAATCAATATTAAACAGTCCAGTCTATATTTAACAGTCTTAGAAGTTTTAGAAAACCTTATTTTGAGATTGTAATTCTCTTGCAGTTGCTGAGCTACATTATGCCAGTGTTAAAAACCCTAATTTCCCAGCAACACTGTCAATCATTTATTCCTCACATAACTTGGGATAACTTGGGGAATTTAGAGTCCTGGACTTTCTTTAAAAGAAACCCAAGCAGATCCTGAGGAGAGTTTTTTTTAAATGTATTACAGAAAGTAATGAAGACATTATAAACCCATAAGGTTAATAAAAATTATTTTAAAAAAGAGACATTATTAAAAAAATCATTACATTTGTTATTCTCCTTTTGATTTATATAAACGAAGTAATTTAACAGCCTTAGTAATTTTAGAAATCTTGATTTTGAGATTGTAACTCAATTTTCCAGCAATGTTGTACATATTAACTTTGATAGCTTAGGATATTTCGTCTTTTTTAAAAGAAAAATGCGAGAAATGAGAATAGCAACACAGGCAAAAGTCACTAATCTATATTAAACAATTCATATAAACGCAGTAATTTACCAGCCTTAGTATTTTTAGAAATGTTAATACTAAGTCTGTAATTCTCTTGCAGCACTTCAGTGTTTAAAAACTCACTTTCCCAGAATGCACCGTGACCTCTTAAGGTCGTCCCGTCCTCCTCCATGGACCTGAACCGACTTTCAAGCTTCGAAAAATATTCCTAAAATCATCCGTTATGATTTGAATTGTGTATTGGTTTTGTGTCGACATTGTTCAGCAACAAACGAGTGAACATTAAGACCACTTCCCTGCCGGCAGGACGTCTTTTAAACACGTCTTTCAACGTTGATCTGTAAGGAAGAGCTAACGTCATGGCTGATGAGGGACAGTTCACTGACATCAGTGGAAAACCAATTTCCCTGGACTGCCAGAGTTACAGTCCCTTCTGCAGAGAGTTTACTATCAGCTCTCCAAAGGTGTCTTTACGCAAGGTGATGGTGTACACCTGCTCCGTCTGGCTGGTCGCATATGCTGTGTTTTTTCTCACACAGGTGAGTAGATTGTTTCATTGTCGTTTCTTCAACCATATCCAAACAGAACACAGTGAAACCAAACAACGTGCCTTCAGTGTCACGGCGCAACTCCAGAACAGAAACAGAAGCAGCTGGTGGCCTAGTGGATAGGGAGTAGCCCCTGTGATCAGAAGGCCATTGGTTTTAAACCCAGGGCTGCTAGTGGCACCACCGAGGTACCCTTGAGTAATACTCTCCACATACAGCTCCCCTGGTGTTGTGTTCCTGGCTGCCCACTGCTTCACTTGGCGAATGGTTTAAATGCAGAGAAAATAATTTAGTGCTGTGGTGTGCTCACGTATGACAAGTGATCACAAGAGCAGACTGGACAAAAGAGAGTGCAAGAGCAACAAAACAACTAGGCAAGACAGCATTTAGTGTAACTGGTAGTACAGTCTGGGAAAAATACAGTATTTTGACAGGTGATGGATAGCAGCAGAGAGTTGTGTGCCAGGGTCAGATAAATATGCAATAAATATGATTGTGCAAATAAAGCAGCAGCAAGACAAAGAATGTGTATTGCAATAAACAGAAGGGTGTTAACAGAGGTCTGAGTTTATTCATAAAGCCCATTAAGGTCAGTCAGTGTGCTTTAAAGGAACAGAATAAAAATATGAAGCATAAAAATTAGTAGGAAATAAACAAAAATGAAAAAATACAAGAATACATAGAACATCTATAAATGTAGATTATTGATTTCCACTCTCTCTGCTAATTCTCTTGATTTCAGAAATGTTGGATGAGCAGGTGCCTGCAAGCGGTTGGTCACAAAGTGTGTGTCTTTTGTACAATTATATTGCTTTTGAAGGACTTTCTGTATAATGTCTCTTCTAGAACACGACTGTCCTGTCAAGTGCCATAATCATGACATTGGCTGGAATGATGCTGCACATCCACTTCATAAAAGTGGACCAGGAAACTCTTCTCATAATCGGCTCGCTGGGAGTCCAGCTGTCCTCTTTATACGCCTCAGGACGGGAGAGCACTACGTTCATTGAAATGAGCAAGATCAAAGACATTGTTATCAATGAAGCTATTTACATGGTAAGTTGACCCCTTGTTGATTAAAGTGAACGATTCAGAAAAATACTTGCTACGCTACCATTTTGTGTATTGACTCTTTTTGGCTCATGAAAACCTACCTGTGTTTCTTTTCCAGCACACTATCATATACTACCTCTGCATTCTGATAAAGGACTCCTCAGAGCCTGATGGAGTTGCCAGTGTTGTCCCTCTATTTCAGGTATATATTTAATTTATTTAGACACACTATGGACCTATCAAAACACACTTTCTAATTAGTGAATTAGGCAGCTTTACAGGGACAGGATCATTGAAAACCAAGTTTCCCTGTTGTGTGTTTTGTGTAAACTTCATTAAAGTTTTAAAATATGTTAATTTACCAAACTGTATATGGAAGCAAAGCTGCAAAATAGCCTTGGTTGTGGTTTCACAATAGCTGGTGCGTTTACATATATACTTAAACATCTACATACCTGTTCAGCCTGAAGTAGTTCAGCCGCACCTATTCACTCTCACAATATAAGCAGCGTTTCTGCCTAAACTGCTTTTTGAACGAAATACCATACAATACACCTGTTTAGAACAGCAGCCATTTAAACATCAAAACAAGTTTTGACATCACTGTGACCAAAACAGCCCATTTCATTCGAAGGGATAAAGAGAGGTTGGAAAATGGTCCTGTAAAAATGTATATTATTGAATTACAGTTGTTTTTGTTGTAAACCCAAAATATTATGTGGACATCAGGAGACAAAATGAATGAAGAGAACTACATAGAAAATACTGGGTTGTTTAAAGTGCACCCATTGCCAAAATAGGCATTCATTTACAGCAGATCAGGGTAAAACTGCCTATTAATACTCCTGACTACAGAAGAAATGTTAAGTAAGTATTAGGGGTGTATAGACTAGAAGTCTAAAAATAGTTGTGGGATAATTGAGAGATAATAGTCATCAATAACATAAGGAGAGGATGCATCTTTCACGGGAATCAGTGTCCTGTAGAAGTTGCTATAAGTGTAATATCTGCGTTTTTCCCCCAGAGTTCCAAGCCAAGACTCAATTGTCTGGTTCAAGTGTACAAAAGCTGTCAGGAGATAATTGCAGAGAGCCGATGACCTAAAGGTAAAGGCGCGATGCCAACGTATCAAGTCTGGCAACATGCTCAGGATATCTTCTCAGTTATGTTTGTTTTCCAAACGTGTATTCATAACCATTTCTTTTTCTCTTTACAGTGCTCTGCTGTCAGTTCTTCACAGTGAAACTTCTTCCGTGTAGTCTAGGGACTCCCCTTGAACCGTGCCAGCGTTTCAGGTTGACTACTCATCAGTTCATGTTTGTGCAGTATCTCCACCACACAGTCTGGAATTACTTTCCTTTATAAAATGCTGGAATTACTTTCCTTTATAAAATGCTGGAATTACTTTCCTTTATAAGATGCCCTATATATATAAAAAGTTTGGTTCATTGTGACAATAAATAATTACTACTAATAAAAAAAGAATGTCAAATAAAAGGAAGGTATTTTTTATTAAGAACAATAGAATATTAATGATGATGATTTATAATTATTGACCATGTTTTTTATTGACAAACTGCATAGTATCAGTCATAAGTTTTGTAATGATTTGTTAGTAAGATTGGGTGTTACATAAATCTGTTGTTACTCAGATCCATTGACCCTTACTGTAATTTCCATTTGTTTGTTTGAATGGTTTTTGGTTGGTTAGCTGGTTATGTAGTAACATTTAACTTTTTTTAAAAATAGGGTTTTTTTTTACTATTATTGTCATGTTGTACATGTAGTTTTGCAGTCTGAAAAAAAAAAAAGTAAATAAAATACATTTTTAATTACTCAACATGGAAGTGTTGGCCTCTGATACCCACTAGAGGGAAACCATGTGCCTCTTTGAATGCTTACAGACTGGGAGCATTTTGGCAGCCTTTATTACAGGATGATGATAAACGTGGTTGTAAATGCTGTTTTTGGCTGTACAGCGCTGATAGTGAACTGTCAAATAGAAATGTTTTGGTAATTAGTGTCTGTGAGATTCATCATTGTAGTTTACCATTAAACAGCATATAAAAAACTGACCCTCCAGCCTTTTCCCCAGTCTCCAACATGGCCACTATTGTTGCTGGATTATGTTAATCCCCTACTTCTTGGTGGGTCAGCAGTAATTAACAATGCAAGCTCTTTTCTAAAAAAAGGGTTTCAGTCCAGAGGAGTTTGAGTTTGCATGCATGCTGTTTATCTAATCAAACTGTACTGGATGAAGCAG
>JBBJLR010000707.1:0-14419 GCA_037577145.1 Brachypetersius gabonensis | reverse complement strand
ACACACACACACACACACACACACACACACACACACACACACACACACACACACACACACACACACATACACATACAGATGATACTGCTCTCTGGTGGCCACGCGAGTGAATAGCAGCCCTGGATTAAAGCAGCCTCGGCATAAACACAGCAGATTTTAAAGCCTCCCCTGTGAAGCCTCAGACAGGACACACTTCTGTTTTATTCCAGGCCCCAAGCCAGGTACTCGTGGTCAATACTGGAAGCTGAAGCATGAAAACTATGAGTCATAGGACTTCACAAAGTCCATAAATCATTTTCGTCATTTTATTATTGTTCATGTTAGACAATGTTAGAATTTCATGCAAAAATCATAAATGATTTCCAGGTTCTTCTTTAAATGTAAACTCTTAGACAAGTATTATATGACAGTATTTTTTTTATACTAACCCAGACAGGCTTATAACACCCCCTCTCACACGGTGAATCAGTGATTATCCAGTATACAGCTCGCTGCTGGAACAAAGCGCCCATCAGTATTAGATCTCCACCAATTTAGATCTCCAAATCTAAAAATGCTTTATTCTACTCTGCCTGCTTTTAAATATGGCCAGTTCTATTGTGTCTCCTTTCCTTTCTTTTGTATGTATTCTTTTATTTCTTCTGTTCTATTTTACTCTGTTTTATTTTTCATTTTCTATTGCTGTTATGCACACTGAATAACATTTATGAAAATGTGTTTTAAAAATAAACCTGTTACTTCTCAGATGTGCAATGTCTTTTTTTTTGTGTGACCAAAAGTTTTTATGTATATTTTTTAAATAAAGGCGGAAGTGAAGTAGTTGCATTTCAAAAAGCATTCCTACAATTGTAGAACTTTCATTTACAGTCTATTCTAGTGAAAAACTTTGGATAAGAAGTTTTTCAGTTTCTGGTCTGGCTCTGTTCAGTCTTGCAGTGGTGAGTTCTAAATTAACAATGTCAGTAAGACTATGGGCCCAAAAAGACTTCAGATTCAGATTTGGTATAGAGAACAACTCCAAACCACTATTAGTGTTTACTACTAAATAACTTAGTTTGTTTTTCTATAGTATTAATGTCTTCCTTTCTTACTGACCACAGCATCTTGTATATATATATGAACGCAGCGCCCCGGGGGCAGTTTGTGGGTCCCTGAGCAAGACCCTTAACCCCCGAGTTGCTCCAGGGATACTGCCCACTGTAGTTTGGGAACGGAAGTCACTTTGGATAAAAGTGTCTGATAAATGCCATAAATGTAAATCAAAAATGCACCTAGGAATTCCTAAATGTATGCAATTAACACATCCAAGCATGGCTGATACTTGGAATAGCTGGTCACTATCAGTTACTTAAGTGCTAATGATTTTTAAATTTTCAAAATACTTTTTACTCTATAACACCTATAATAGTTATAATACTTACTTATTACATTTATTTTTAGATTGTTTGTTTGTTGCAGATTGTTTGAATTTTTCAATAGAAAATGTATATTTTTCATGGTTTTTAAACAGTTCATAAACATCTTAAAAAAACATTAATAATTAGTGTCGTTATTACTATAAAGTGAAAGGTGACACTTTGTTTGGCAAAAGGTGAGTCCACATTCTTATTAAATGTTAAAGCAGATGGTTCTGATTGCTGGCCTTAATTTGTCCCCTCCACCTGTCAGCATTATACCTGTTAGCTTCATGACATTCATTTACTGTTTAATAATGACCAAATAAACTCTTTTTCATTCTTAAATATATACAAACTTCAGGGATATTCTTATTGTAATGTGGTATCGCTTGTTTAAAATGAATAAAATGCAGTAACAGAAACTGCAGGGAAATAAATGTTTCTTACTCTAAGGAAAAGAGGCAAATTTGAAATATACACTACCAGTCAGAAGTCTGGACACGCATCTTCTCATTCTGTGTGTTTTCTTTGTTTTTATTAAACAAACAAAATGATGAAGGAACACATGGAATTAGGTGTATAACTCTTATAAAAAAAAAGAGTTAAACAAACCAGAATATGTTTTGTAATAAGGGAATGATGGACTGTTAGTTAAGTGCTTCTTGCCATAATGTGAGTAGAACCGTAATGGAATAGAATCACTAACTGTGTACCAACCTGACCGTCACAACTGAGGATCCCAAACATATTAAGAAGAACTTTTGCTGAAGAACTCCTGTTAATTAAATACCATTCCAAGTCGAATCCTCATGAATCTGATTGAAAAAATGACAGGAGTGTGTAAAGCTATTATCAGAGCAATAAGTGATGTTTTCAATATTAATCTACAATGTAGCCAATAATAAAAACAAAGGAAATCGTTGAATGAGAAGGTGTGTCCACACTTTTGACTGGTAGTGTACATCTTCATTTAAACAGTCAACTACCCGACCAGGGCGATTCTCGGGCAGGCGATTCTCTATTATCCTTGGTAGAAATAAAGAACAGGAACTAGACAAGTTACTACTACCAACTAGAGTGACATAATGCTGAAAAAATGCTGCCTGAGGCCTGAAAACATGAGGGGAAATGTCTTATTGTATGTCATGTCTTATAAACACAAACTGTGCTAAATGTACATGGATGAAAAATTTAACCTCTCACTGCCAGAGGACCTGTGCCTTTAAAAAATCATCAGATTAATTTTCTGAAATGATTTCAGCTGGGTTGGAGTCATTGCTAAATGAATATGGGAGATAAAAGGATAGCTTAGTTTTTTATTTGAAAACACTTCTTAACATTATCTGTGAGCTGTTATCAGAACAATGAATTCGGAAGTGCACAACACATGGCGGTCAGAAAAAGAGTACTTTACACATACAGTCTTGGTTCACAAAGGTAAAAATGTACCTTAAAGGTACTGTAGGTGGCTTCTTTGAGAACATGGGTTCTACTTTACCTTAGCTAAGTGTGAGAAAAGTGTGATCACTCTGTGTTCAACCCATTCACCAAAGTGGGCACCCAGCGATGCAGCATTCAGGAGCAGTGTGTGTGGACGATACCTCGCTCAAGGGTATCAGTGGTGCCACTGGTAGTCCTGGGATTCGAACCCATGGCCTTCTGATCACATGGGGCAACTCCTGAACCACCAGGCAACAGGTTACCCCATATTCAAAATGCAAAAAATATTTCAGGACATATTTAAAATATAAAGGACCGGCATCAAGAAAACTGTACGTCATTGCAGCTTAAAAAATACCTGAGCTGGAATATATGATATAATTTTGCTCCCTAACTAATGATACTCAGAACATACTGGGGATGCCACCCCAAGAGCTTGTGAGGTACCACACCACAATTCAGGACTGTTTCGTCTGCAGAGGCTTTTTGTTGGTTTAGTAATGCCTGTTCGTATTTCAGCCTTTTCCACATTCCAGATAAATGATGAACGATTTGATCCAAAAGTGAGGGGAACAGATTAGAATAAATAATAAAGTGAATGACGGATTAAAAACCGTAGTGTGGCAAGCAAGGCAAATTCCTTCAGAGATCAAATGATTGGTTTTAGTTTCCAAAATTGGCCAAAGGCTGCATTCACTGAAGTCCTTGGACTCAACCTTACCCCCAAAGTATGAAAATAGTCCCTGTAATCTGACAGGAAACTGCTTGTACTGTCTAATTAGGCCTCACGAAAAGAAATATGAGATTCTTTAATGCCCAGTGTAGTTTGAGAAAAAAACTCAGGAGAAGCCAAAGACCTGGTTTGCATTAAAGTTACCATTGAAGTTTTCTCCATTGATTATATTTTTCTTTAGACTTTAGATCACTTCAATATCAGATATCCCCCCACCCCCCCACCCCCACACACACACACATGCACAGTTTTGAAATCACTGGACAGCTGTAATGTTAAATTCATTACTAAAATGACCATGGTCTGGTTTCCGCTTGTCAGTTGTGAGGAAGAACAAGATTGGGATCATATTTATTCATTCATCCATTTATGCTCATTTATACTTTATTCCTCTAATAGGGGCTCGTAAGGACACAAAACTCCTGCCTGAGATTGCCTGCCCACTTTAACCGGCATCCAATAGGGTCACGAACGACCAGCTTCACTGTGTGGATTACTTTTAGTTATTAGTTTAGAACTGCAATATTTGAATCCACTGATAATCAGAATCAGAGAAAACACAGTCAGTGGGCAAAGCATGTGCTACAACATGTGATGCTGAAACAACAAGCAATTGATTAAAATTTGCTTGCTCACATAAGCCGGCATGACTTTGTAGTTTTGGTCCCAATGCGACTGACTGCACTTACTTCGAACGGCGCTCCCGTGACTTGGCTTTCCTTCAACACAATCTCTACCTTTCGGTCCTCTTGAGGAAGATGCATGGCTGACCTGGCCTCCTGAGCTGTGGACTCCACTCAGACAAGAAGTCCTGAGCAAGACTGGCCTTTGGAGCTTACAGGGGGCTACGTCAGGCTGGTTGTCAAGGTTACCAGAGCCACATTTTACTGGAGGCTTCGCTAAGCGTCTGTATAATCACCACCCAGACTGAGATCCCTTGTAGTGTTGTGTGTTCTTCTTATTTTTTTCCCCTGTTTCTGGTTCAGAGTCATGTGCCTGGCCACCCATACTGGAATTCTGAGTGGACCGAGGGCGCACATGGGGGAACGTATGAGTTCCACACAGTTGAACCTAATGTCTGATTGGAATAAGAATTCAAAAGAAAAAAATTTACTTCTGCAGACCAAACCATGAGGTACAGTACACTCAGTTGACCTAGTTCAATTGGCACAAATTCAGTTGCCTTAAGGTTTTCCTTAAGGTGACTCAAATCCAGTGTGATCATTGCAAATTGCATCTGAGCCACTTGAAACTTAGATTTGAAACTTAGGGCTGGGCAATAGGATGCTATTTATTTTGAATTGTAATAGATTGTCATAGTGTGTCTCTATGCTTTCCTGAGCAAATTGCAATATTAATAAATGACAAATAACTGCGTGTCCATTTGGATGAATTTGGTGCAGTGTAGTGGATGAATTATTACATTAAAATATCAGAAAAACAAATATCTCTTGATTTACTGTGATATTTTCTTTTCACCATATCATCCATAAGTATCTACTCACGGTTATGTGACCTTAGCGAGAACGTCCGATTACAATTCCTGTGTTTGTCTGTGCACATGTATGTATTACCATCATCATTATTTGCAAAAAAATGCTTAATTCCAGCAACTGCAAGACGGGCTTAATGCCAGGAGCGTGCAGTAAGCCAAATGGGATACTACAATACTCAAAGAGAACCACAGTTTGAACGCTACACAAACCAACTTGTTACATGTTTCCTAGCAGCAATACAACATCAGCTTTGAAACAATCACGTTTCACAGCACCTTAGGAAAACCATCATGCCCTAAATGACCCAGATCCAGAGGCCTTTAACATTAACCTTAAGGTGACTGAGCTGCTTGACACGGCTGATCAAGTGTGGCCAAACAATCCAACCACATACAAGCACAATGTTAGCAATGTCAGCGCCTCCATCCAGCTTCACACATTGCTGAGAGTGTTTGGGTTTGAGCTCACTTTCCTTTATACTGAATGAAAAATTAATTAGAAGACACAAGTTTGAGTAAAGGTTGGTTACATTTTGGAACCTGTTGTCCAAATCTGTTTTTCTGTGAGTGATCCTTTCTTAGCCCTTTCTATTGCTTTAGTCAAGTGATCAAGCACATCTCTTTTTTCAAATGCTCCCAGTGCAGCATTCAAACAGCTGTTCATACAAACAGACAGTGGAATGTCTCATCATGAGTGCACTCGATCTGACAAAAGGGCAAAAAACCTTCATTATACCTTAGTAACTAAACAGTACTTCTCTTCAGTACTGGGTATGGCATGGCTATATTGATATCTATCATATCAGAATAAAAAATACTGATATGTGTAATGTATTGTGAATGAAAGTATTTATATATAATAAATATATATATATATTTTTCTTCTCAGTGTTGCTCTCAAACAGCTGTTCATACAGGCAGACAGTGGGATGCCTCCTCATATTTATATGCAGTACTTCGACATAGTCCAGAATTTCCCCCTGGGTTGTTCTCGTGTTTTTTGTTTTGTTCTCCCTGAATCTTTATTACTGTAAATTAAAGGAATTTATTACTGTATTTACCTGCTCATACCAAAGAAAACGACAGCGCATACTAAAGAAAACGCCCATGGATGAATTACAGTACTGTCTAAACATCGGTATTTACATTCTAGCGCTGCGGGAGTTTAGTGTAAATGGTTCAGTACAAATACGGCTTTACATTTTCTTTAAAGGTAATGTATGAAGCTGAGTTTAAAACGATCACGTGTTTTGAAAGCATATTTGGGAGCATATTTAGGGTCAACAATATGGCATTTTTAGGCATTTTTTAAAACCACATCACAACAAAACGTTTTTTTACTATACACTGGTGCTGTTAGAACTTAACCCCCGCAATAAGGGGTTTCTGTATATGTATTATTTGGGGGGGTAAGGGGGGTTGTTTTTTTTCCCATGTCAACCATTCCAAGAGTTTTTTTTATCTGAAAAGCACTATGGTGCTATCAACTGTCAGCATTGCAGTATTACATTTCAGACTGATTTGAACTGCCTGCAGCCATCAACTTCATATCAGTGCGCTTTGGAATGTTCAACAACAAATACTTTCTAAGTGCTTTCTAATGCAATTTACTGACCAGATTTTATAGCTATACTTTTTTTACATTTGACAGTCGGTCTATAACTACATCACACTAAACTGGGGCTAAACTAAATTCAAACTACTGATGGGCCGACAGATGGACGGAGCGCTGTGCAGGACATTCAATTTGCACGCAACAAAGAAAGCTAGACACACTGTTTGATGAGCAACACCAGCAAGAGACTATTTGAGCATATTTGACATGCGTCAAAGCAACACCAGCAAGAGACTGCTAACCTGTTACATGCTTTTATCAGCAATCTTGATCTAGTATTTATATTCTCCTATATTCATTCATAACAACTTTGACACTGAAGTCACATCACCCGTAGCTTGTTTTGCTGAACAACAAACGGGATCATCTTGTCAAATGAGTCTTGAGTCAAGTCAAATGAGGGACATTAGCATCCAAGCTAACATTGTCTCTCTGATGAAGAGATGTTTAGAACATTAACATCTTTATTTTTTTAAAATTGGATTCTTATATAATACCAAATAAAACGATGGAGCACTTCTGGCCTGAAACTACATCTCTGAAACTTAACTGCCACCGCTGAAGGGTTGAAAGATGTTAAACCTCTGACAAGAAGGACAATTATGTAATATCACTGGAATTATACCTTCATACAATATGTGTGTCCTCTGTGGTTTGGACAATATGTGCCGGACCCAGGGACCCGATGCAGGGGTTATGAGGTTCAGAATGTTGATTTAAGTGGTCTTGGTTTAATTTGTCTCAGATTCCCCTGGGAATCTGAATGTTTGTGCTTTTAGCCTTCAGTTCAAGCGGCCTTTAGCCCGCGGCCTCTCACCCCCCACCTAAAGCAGCTGGTTTTAAATTAAACACGAGGTATATATTCTCTCATCTCATACAGTTTGTCTAGTAAATGTGTCTATATTAACTCAAATTTACTACAGAGGCTACAGTGTTACAGTAACATGGATTTCAACCTGTTTTAAGGCAGTTTTGAGAAATGCTGCTTGTTTGAATTAAATTCAACTAAAGTTATGATTTCAGTAATGTGTAAGCAGCTCATAGGGCGGATGGAGATTTGTAACATTTGTAGAACTAGCAAATCTTTAATGGGTATTTCAGCAGTGGTGCACGAGGTCTAGGCTATTGTGAGACATTTTTTTTAGAATGAACAGAAGAAACAAAGCACAGATTTATTGTAGCGGCCTGAGGATGACCCACATTCAAAACCCAAATCACCAAAACATCCATTCCCATCTTGACTTGGACATGCACAGGAGTGTATCATGCAGAACTGGATGAATACCATCTTCACAATTTGCTATACATTGTACAGACATGCATATTAAATGTAGTCAATAAAATCTGATTTTAAAATCCATTACCATCCTAACTTAGACATGGACAAAAGTGTAACATGCAGAACTACATGCCTGTGATCTTCATGAAAATAGCTATACGTCGTACAGACATGCGGACTCACAAAAATCTGATTTTACACACGTCACGTGATCCAAATGTCACATTGCACCAACAAGTATTAAATGAAGCAGAGTTTAGAGCTAATCAAGGATTTATTAATCTAGGGTTTACTTCAAAATCCTCAACTAAAATCTTAATCTGTTATTAATTCCCCTAGATCTGTGGTCCCCAACCTTTTTTGCACCACAGAGCAATTTCATGTTAAATAATATTTTCACAAACTACTGTAGATACAACTAAAAACACTAAGATTCCCTTGAACAAGGTTCCCTGGGCACCCCTTGCTTCACTTGGTGAATGGGTTAAATGCAGAGAAAGAACTTAACACTGTGCACACTGTACGCTGTGTGTTCACGCGTGACTGTAAGGGTTAATAATACAAAGTTCGTTTTTTGCTAGCTTGTGACTCACAGACCGGTAGATGGCCACTAGTGGTTGGGGACCTCTGCTCTAGATGGTACTCCATAATTGATTTGCCAGTGTATACAAACAGAAAAAGCGTCATCTGCACCTTTGTCTTTCCATTTGAGCCTCAAAAACAGCTCTTACAGGCAAAAAAGAATACTGTCTTTTATACAATCTACTAGGATGAGGCCTTAAAGATGGGCATCAAGATGGGCTGAAAAACTGCTTACACATTTAAAATGAAATATTTGAAATGCAAATAATGATTTGAGATTTTCATTTCAAATCCATGAACATGCATACAATATGCCTGTAGCCTGTTCTATTATCCTCACTACAATTACAATATGCTAGGCAATGATTCAATTAAATTTTTATTTTTAATCGCATGGTTTTCTGCGATTAATTGCAATTAATCTCATTGTCATACGCAAAGTAGTGTACTGAGCACTTTTATTTTAAAAGTATATGAACAAAAATGTAATAACATTTGAGTTTTCAAACACTTTAAACTTAACTATGAAGGATATATATATATATATATATATATATGTATATATATATATATATATATATATATATGTGTGTGTGTGTGTGTGTGTGTGTCTGTGTCTGTGTGTGTGTGCGTGTATCGATTCTTGCTACCCTGTTAAAAAATGCTACCCTGCAGCTTACACAGTTTGTACAGTCAGTTTAAGACTGATAATGATGACAAATAGCCAAACGCAATGCATAATTTGAGAGATAGATATTTAGAGGTGCATAAAGCCAGCTTATACAGCCAGGTTCTAACACTAAAAATGCTACCATGAGGCAAGATGTTCTGACGAATACATGTTTACCTTTACATTTTCTTTAAGGGTAAAATGAAAATTAATGTTCTGGGAGCAGATTTGGGGGCAGATTTAGGGTTCACACTATAAAAATAGGCCTTTTTAGGTGATTTTTAATCAAACCACAACGTGTTTTTCACTATATGCGGATGCTCTTGGAGCATAACTCCTGCGAACAGCGGGGGGTTTCTGTGTTACAACAGTAGTATAAATTTGCTAATTGGATCTCTGCTGCTACCAGGTTAAGACATGTAAACCAGCACTAGGACACAGCTTTGCTGCAGGAACAATAGATGGAGGCGGAGATCTTAACTTCACACAAGGCAAGTAATTCTGTTTTTTCTATTTGTCAATATGTGCCAATTGTTGTATAACAATAGAACATTAATGTAGCAACTAACCTGGCAATCTGTTGCTCATTATCTTTGATACATACCACAGAGGTTTATACATTTTCTGCAAATATCAGGTTCTTCAAGTTTCCCAGATGAAGCACGGTTTTGAGAGTCAGATCTGCTTGTTTGATCAGGCTAGTTAAGTTTATTTGAGAGTATCTTATGTTTTCTAAAATGCTGAGACAACCTTTACAAAAAATTCTGCAGTTTTCATGACAATGCATCTCTTTGACAGTAAAAGACGTGCATTATATACATTAATATGCTACATTTTATAAACTACATTATACTGCAGTATAACTGCATTTGAAACATTTTGCAGTATAATTACATTATAATCATAATGCTGTCATAATATTTTAACAACTGCAATTGCTTGCAAGGAAAATTCCTACAGAGGCCAAAAGAACACTGGAGTCTTACTAAAAATTGTGCAGTAGCTCATTACCAGAGCTTCCTGTAACATCTTTTGGAGTGTATGTTTTGCCATCTGTTGTTAGGGTCCTAAAGCTGAGAGGCTGAAAGAGGAATTTAACCTAAAACTACAATTCTGTTCAAGAAAGTTTATCACTTCAGTCCTCCACCAATCTAAGACTTAATATTTGATTTTTCATTCTTGCTCATGGTTGCTAACAGATAACGGGGAAAAAAGCATTATGTTTTATAAGATCTTTAGTATTGTATCAACAACTCAACAGGGGCAGTTGAGGGAGATCCATTTTGGGATGGTATTAGGGACGCTCTCTTGGGTGCCCCTTCCAAAGAGACTCAAGACTGTCATAATCCCAAACCCATTCTCTTTAGCACTGGCGAGGTAAGAACAGTTCATTATCTCATTATCTCATATGGACAGTTTGCTTTTTGTGATTGTTATTCTGGATCTGAAGTTGTGTTTGGGATCTCTAGATGAACTGGCCCTTCCCATGGCACCCAGATATAGTGGATGTTCAGATTATCACCATTGGATCAGTGGCGATAGTGGCAGTCCCAGGAGAGGCAACGTAAGTGCTTGAATCAAGACTCAGCAACCTTTAATAGTTAAGGATAAAAAATATAGTTTGCCTGAAAAATACTTGACATACTGTTTCTCTCACCCAAAATGTATTCCGTTTAGGCATGTCTGGAATGCAAAGATCTGCAAAGCTAATGAACCTGTTTAGTAATAGAAGAACAGGCCCCAGTAATCACGAAGTTGCCTCTATCCAAGTTGCTGAGTAATCTCAAATAAATGTGTTTGCTGTTTTTGAGACTGTGTAACAAACTGTTATTTATAAATTTAACAATGTACCTATAAACAAAAAAGAATTATTTGAGGCTTCAATTGAATTGCAACGAATGCTAAGCAACATAATCTTGTCCTTTTTACGGAAAATAATGTTATATTGTCATACAGAAAATATTAAACTTTGGACATCATTTTCATTGCAAGTAGTTGATAAATAGTGATATAGTGAGTTCTTTATGTTTTTAGCACTATGTCAGGAAGAAGAATCAGAGAGGCTGTCAAACAGGTAAGTACATACAACTTCTTTCTTGGCTAAGATTGTTTTGGAGTTTTCTGATTAATATCTTATGAAATAATTTTTCTCACATTCATTGACTATGAGTGAATTAAGCTTAAATGTTTAAACACTGTAGACCAGTGGTTCCCAAACTTTTTTCCTTGAAGCCCTCCTTGTCTGTGTCCAAGACAAGCCAGGCCCCAACCCCTGGCTTGTCTTGGACCCCAACTCCTACCCGCATAGATACACAAAAAGAATAAAATGATTAATAACAAACTTTTATTTGCAAAAAATAAATAACAGTTGCAGGTTTTTGCTCTTATACTCTTATACACAAACACTTTTATGTTTCTCTCTTTATGAATTTAATGTGTTAAATTAAATTATAATTTTGGTAAACTCAATGCAGACAAAATTCTGCGCACCCCCTGTGATCTCTAGTGACCCCCTAAGGGGGGCCCGGACCCCAGGTTGGGAACCACTGCTGTAGACGGGAGCAAAGTAGAAAACTAATCTAAATAGCAAAAACCTAGCCACGTGTTACAACTGTTAGACCAGACTTTATGATCTGGTATAAAGATTGGGATTTTTTTTTACTTTCCAATTTAGGAGCTGAGAAAGAATGATGCTTTCAACAAAGCAGAAGTTGTCATTACTGGTCTCTGTAATATCTACACCCATTACATAACTACCTATGAGGAGTACCAGGTAAATAACCACAAAATACAAAAGAGTTTTCTTTTGTTGTCCAGAGAGTTGGTTAATTACTAATATTTAGTATACTACTGGATACAGTCTTAGACCTTTGGTTCAGCTTTTTGTTGTCTAGAGTTATCATAAAATGCCATACTATTGAAATGCATAGACAATTATATAATGTTACTCACATTCCACTTATGTTCAATTTACATTCGGTACATTCTGAGTCTGCACTTTTTTTTAGCTGTTCTGATGTTATAATGCTCAGCAATGATAGGGGAAAAAAATCTGTAATGATTTGTGATCACATACTGAGTATCTGGTCTCAAGTAATTTTCATTCCTAGGTGCAGCGATATGAAGGTGCCTCCACTATCTATGGTCCTCATACTCTCTCAGCCTACATCCAGCACTTCAGAAGCCTTGCCACAGCCATTGCAGAGGCAAGAACATCTCTCTCACAAATAAAAGTCTAACTTTGTAGCTACCAGAATCTGTCCTTTTTGTGGCCAATTCTCTGCACTCTGTACTTGATATGAAGAACTGCATTTCTCCATGACAGGGTAAAGTCAGCGAATTACCAAAAGGTCCTGAGCCTCCTTTCTTCAGTAAGCTCTTCTCTCTTCTGTCAGATTCACCAGTGGATAGAAAGCCAGACAATACGACTTTTGGACAGGTCATACAGGATGTTTATTCTGTTTATAAAGTGGTGAGTCAAATAGGTTTTAACCGGTTTTGTAAAATGGACACTGGCTTAATTCAAAGTTTCTGTAAAATATTGCATTAATCCATGAGAGGCCATTCATTATGTTATGGTGATTTTGGCATGATTTCCTAGATGGCAACAAAAATAGACTGGAGTAACAAATTCACCAGTGTACAAATATTTTTTTATTGCTTCATTACAAAGAGCTATTGTTACTGTCAAATCCTTTTGTTTTCTTGCAATACTTTATACATTATTTAGTGTTCTGTTGTGGTGTGTTTGTTGTAGGGAGAGATTGTGTCAGTAACCTTCATTGCTGGGAACCCCAGAAACTCTGGGGACATGGTAAGTCTGAATGATATTTTAAAACATATGAATGCGACTTAATGACTAAAGCAGTGACCTAGGATCACCAAATTGTGAACACATGCTATTAGTCATTGAGATAATGCCACGAGAACGGTCATTGTGGTTACTGGGTGGTTAATAATAGTTTCTATGGTGTTGCAAAAAGGTTAATAATGGTAGAGCAGGTACTTTCTGGCTCCTCCAACTTTAATGGTTTAACTTTCTGTGAGGGAACGTTTAGAGACCACTGTGAACAATTCTTGTTTTTTTAAACCTGTCATGTCTGGAGTCTTAGCAAACAGATTATGAAGCTGGGTGCCTTGGTGTGCCAGACACCTTTGCTTTGCCAAGTGGGTCTTGAGAGTGTATTCCCCTCTTGTAATCAGAATTTTTGAATTATTTATTTTAATTATATGATTTAAATTAAGCCAAATAAGACAGGGTTACAGAAAATAATAAGAGGTGGAAGAAAAAAAAAAAAAGAAAAAGAAGAGAAAGAGAAAATAATAAAAAAAATAAAATTAAAAATGGAAATAAACAAAGAAGTTGAGGAGGATGAAGGTCCAAATGAAAACCAGCCACACAAACACAGAAAAGAATACAAAGCAACGGCTACAGAGACATCATACATTCATACTGTCAGTGTTATAATAGAACACAGAAACATCATACACTCGTACTGTCAGTGTTATAATAGAACACAGAGACATCATACACTCGTACTGTCAGTGTTATAATAGAACACAGAAACATCATACACTCGTACTGTCAGTGTCATAATAGAACACAGAGACATCATACACTCGTACTGTCAGTGTTATAATAGAACACAGAGATATCATACACTCATACTGTCAGTGTTATAATGGAACACAGAGATATCATACACTCGTACTGTAAGTGTTATAATAGAACACAGAGATATCATACACTCGTACTGTCAGTGTTATAATAGAACACAGAGACATCATACACTCATACTGTCACGGTTATAAAAGAACACAGAGATATTATACACTCGTACTGTCAGTGTTATAATAGAACACAGAGACATCACACACTTGTACTGTCAGTGTTATAACAGAACACAGAGACATCACACACTTGTACTGTCAGTGTTATAATAGAACACAGAAACATCATACACTCGTACTGTCAGTGTTATAATAGAACACTGAGACATCATGCACTCGTACTGTCAGTGTTATAATAGAACACTGAGACATCATATACTCGTACTGTCAGTGTTATAAGAGAACACAGAGAAAACATACACTCGTACTCTCTGTGTTATACTAGAACACAAACATCATGCACTCGTACTGTCAGTGTTATAATAGAACACAAACATCATACACTCGTACTGTCAGTGTTATAACAGAACACAGAGA
>JBBJLR010000660.1:0-14422 GCA_037577145.1 Brachypetersius gabonensis | reverse complement strand
CTAATCTACACTATTTTAATGTTGTTGTGGGACAACGTGAGAGACAACTATCAAATTCAAATTCAACTGACCGTGTGCGTGTGCGCGTGCGAGACTGACCGCGCATGTGCTTGTGTGTGAGCGCCCGCACAACTGCCTCTGATTGGCAGACCTAAGCCAATCATCGCGTTCTCAGTTACACCACGTGTTTACAGACACACCAATCATCACTGGTTGTGTCCCGCCCCGACACCGAACACGTACACGCACACGCACACACCCCCCCCAGAGAAAGAGAGAGACAGAGACGCTGCTCACATGAAAACCGCTTTACTGTTCTCAGTTATAGTAATGCGCGTTTTTTTTGTCAGTAACGGTAACGGCGGTGTAACGGGGAAACAGTAATTCGTTAGACTACTCGTTACTAAAAAAGTATCGCCGTTAGTAACGCCGTTTACTTATAGCACCGTTATTCCCATCACTGCTCATTTGTGACATCCAGTTCTTATTACTACTGTTTTTACTAAAGAAAATCATATTATTCGCACAGTAGAGAACGTTTCTCTACTGTGCACCATGTCTGCATGAAAGCACTCTAAAAAGGTGGTTTGCACCACAGTTAATTATGTAAAAAAAAAAAAAAAATTTTTTTTATCCAGCCTTAAAACGTATATTTTTCAGCAGAGTGCAAGTTTCTGAACAGGCATACTGTCTGGTTGGGGTGTGTTATGAGGTCAGCCTAAATTCTTCACAGCAAGCCTGCCAGGCCAGTGGCCTCTCAGAGCCGAGCAGACACGAGGATTCAGGAAAGGCACATAAGTTCCCACATAAGAGTTCCCTGGGCTTGGTTTTGCACTATGCCCAATTTGTGTTTAGAGGTTCAGTGAGCAGATGTTCCCCAGTCCCCCAACAAGCACAGAAATTCTAACATTGGCTGTTGAGAGTGAACAGCTGTCCCGAATGAATCTGGATGAATGGGAATACATCAGTATTGCCAGTTTGTCCAACAGTTACCAATCAGTATGACACTGTAGCATTAGTTGGTCCATTGGTTTATTTATTGAGGAATGTTAACTCTGTGTGCCGAGGTCTTACACAGCCCATCAAATGTTCAAGGACACCTGGCTTTTGAAATTAAAATGTATTTTCTGTTTACAATAACTTGTCAATTCAGTATTTTATCAGTTTTTTGATTACAAGGTTTGCCAGAATATTTTACTTGACTATAATTTGAGAAAATAAAATATCTGAAAATGTTCCAAAAACAAAAAAGGCAAGATGTCCTCAAACTTTTGACAGTTACTTTCTAGCCCACCCCCTCTGCATTCCTTTATACAAGAGGCAATCTCTAAATCTCTAATCTCTCTTTTCTCTCTTGCTCACTCTCTCACTATCTCTAGGAGCAGGAGTTTCTGCAGAAGCAGCAGCAGGAACTGGACTGTGCTCTGAAAAAGATCATACAGCAACATAAGCATGAGCTGGCCACAGTGGAGAGAGACTGCCTTAACCACAAACAGCAGCTGCTCCGAGGTGAAGCCTTTAACACTCAAGTCCTCTTCCTCACCATGACCTCTTTTGGTGATTGAACTAATGCAGATTTCGCACAGATTTAGCTAATCTCTTCATCAGTAATTCCTGGGAAAGTGGCATGATACACCATTACACCATGGGATATTACATCACATATTCTTCGACAAGCACTGCTCACTGCGTAGGGGTGGTATGGCCAACATATTCATGACAAACAAAATCTCTCTGTACATTTTTCCTGACATCACATTATGCTGTATTTGTAATGAGAGGCTGTTGGTCAGTGTAAGTATTGTTATCCGCAGTAAGAGCAGACAAGTATCTTCTGATGTAATTTATCACAGTATAAATACATATTGTCATATTGCCTAAACAAACGGTGTACTATGTACTTTATGCTGCAAACTGCTGGTTGCTAAGCTTGATGTTTGCTTGCAAGGATTTAATTACTCTCTGCCTTTGTTCACTGATTGCCAAAAGGCGTGCACACTTAAGCACAACAGGGTGTTTATGAGGAAACTGGCAGGATTGAGAACTGAGCGGGAGGTGGCTTTTTCTCAGCCTGATAAAACCATACCGCGGCAGCTAATGCCTGTCATGTGGCTCCCACGCACTGCAGATCAGAGCCACAGGCACTTCCTTCTGATCCTGCGGGTTAATGTGTTACCTTGACTTCTACTACACTGAAGCCATTTCAGGTTGTTGGAGAAACCTGGCACCCCTGAGAAAGAAATGAAGAAATGAACGAAAGCATGTTAAACATTAATCACTTAAAAGTTAAATTGGGCTGTTTCTTTAGTGTATTCATAATAGGTTTACACTCTGTATAGAGCAAAGGGAGTAACAAAACAAAAAAGATGTTTGCAGTCTTCATGTGACAGTGATACTGTTGTGTATGTATGTATGACAGTGTTGTTGATGTCCTCCTTTCATATCAAATGAAAACTGAGGTTTGGTGATTGTTGTACTTTGTGCAGCAGCTGCGTGACTCAGTCATAGTTAATCTGTTTATATGATCTCAATAATGTCTGAGATCAGAGCCAAATGGTCATAGCACACCCTCTGCCCATATCTGTTTTACAGTCTTAACTCCATTTTCTGATTTACCTACAGCCCGCGAGGCAGCCATGTGGGAACTGGAAGAGCGACACCTACAGGAGAAGCACCAGCTTCACAAGCAGCAGCTCAAAGATCAATACTTCATGCAGAGACATCAGTTGCTGAAGAGACACGAGAAGGTTTGACTACTGTTCTCAAATTAGGCATGCCAGCTACCAGGCTTCCCATAGTAGAAAATGCTTAGAGCCTTCTATTTAAAATCAATACTGAAATGTAATAAATGAACATTATAGTATTAGTATAGACCGGTTGTGTAATTGTGTGTGCTTTCCAGGAAATGGAACAGATGCATCGGTATAACCAGCGTCTAATCGAGGAGATGAAGACAAAGCAGACACAGGAGAGAACAAGATTGCCTAAGATACAGCGCAGCGAAGCCAAGACACGCATGGCTATGTTCAAAAAGAGCCTGCGCATCACTTCGGTTGGCGTAACTCCAGAACAGGAGAGGGAAAAGGTCAAACAGGTCAGAGAATCCAACACTCTGAGAGTGAGAGATCATGCACTGTTACTCTTCAAGTGACACACAATAGATCACTTCATATTACGTGAATGTGTCTGTGATAATGTGATTATTGAGTGTTTGTGTATGTGTGTTGAGCAGTTTGCTGCACAGGAGGAGAAGAGGCAGAAGAACGAGAGGCTCCATCAGCACCAGAAACACGAGAACCAGATGAGAGACTTGCAGCTGCAGTGTGATACCAATGTCCGAGAGCTGCAGCAGTTACAGGTACACATACACACACAGACTTGTGTATATACTGATTTTCCTCTGTATAGGAAACACCTAGTGCTCCCTCTCGCTGTCCACTTTAGTAGAAACACAAACAGCATGTTAAGTGTATAAGGCCTTGTATAAGCGCAGATAACAGTCCCCTTCTACCTTTTTCATCATTGGTCACTTTCTGCACTCTAGATATTGTTTACATGCAGCATCACTCTCAGCAAAGCAGTGACATGGTTGAGGCTAAGGAATTTGTGTGGCTTTAGGACAAGCATATCAGGCACAGAAGTGCTGTTAGAGGTGCTGGCGTCCGTGTCACTGCAGTGGTTAATCAGCTGACCTTTGTGCGTGTGTGTGGTCAGAATGAGAAGTGTCACCTGCTGATCGAACATGAGACGCAGAAGCTGAAGGAGCTAGATGAAGAGCACAGCGCTGAGTTGAAGGACTGGAGAGAAAAACTACGACCCAGGAAGAAGGTAAGTAACTAGACCAACTTAACACTTAAAGACAAAGCCATGGAAAAAAATAAGACCCCTCTTTTCCCTGTTTACTGTTTGTGTAGTTTGTGGCAGTGATTGTGTGTAAAATGCACAGGTTGCTATTCTTTTCTGAACTATTGTAGTGTTTGTTGAGCTGCTCTTCTATGGTCTGTATTCCAGCAGCTTCACTCCTGATTCGGTTTCTGATGGGATGAAACACACATGCACATCACTATTTGAACTGTTGGAATTGTAAAATAATTTAAGTGTTGTGTACGTTAACATTAGCAAGGTATGATAAATTCTTGATATGTATTATTTTGTCATTTTTTTGTTTGGAATTTTGAATCAAGTGTAGTCAATAGTGTATAAAATAATGACATGTACATTTTACACAGACACACGCCCACAAATTACAAAAGCAATAATAAAAACAAATATTTATTTTTCCCATGGCTGTATGTAAGTGAGCCCTGTTCTGATTAGCTGCAGAATATTGTTCATCATCAAATATCATCACAGCTACATCATTCTAGTTTTTATAAAAAATGTTTGGATGTCTAGTTTGGTATTTGAATCTTCCTTGAAGTGGTTCTCCCCTTCACTACTATTTTTTTTTTTTATTTACATATTTTAATGAGTGCGAATATATATTATGGCATGTCCCTTGTTTGCCAATTCACTGATACTATTTGTGTGTTTAGGCCCTGGAGGAAGAGTTTGCACGGAAGCTTCAGGAGCAGGAGGTCTTCTTTAAGATGAGCGGAGAGTCTGAGTGCCTTAACCCGTCCTCGCAGACCCGCATCTCTAAGTTCTATCCCGTCCCCAGCGTCCACTCCACTGGGTTTTAACACACACACACAAACTTAGACACATATTACCCGTGTTGGCAAAAATACATAACCAAACTTGATCAATGCTAAGCGCATGCATGCATATGTATGACGTTTTCCACACTTTTATAAAGGTTTTATAACTACAAGCTATTTCAAGCACAGAAGTGGCTTTTATTAGTGTTTTGACAGATTACACATGTTCACGCTCATCTTGAGCATGTGTGCAATATACATGGCACTAGTGTGACTGAACCTTTGCTGCCTTTTTGGGCTAACACCTTTTAGAGAATGACTGACACCTCTCTAATTTGATAGTGGTCAGGCTGAATAGAGGGGTGTCAGTCATTCTCTAAAGGGTGTTAGCCCATTCCTTTATTTTACTTCTTTACTTCTCTGTGAAAGACTGAACTGTTCTAAGCTACAGGTCATGCACATGAAGGCTTTACGTTTTCTAATTATTTTGTAGCTTCTGTAGCATTTTTTTAAAACCTCACTTGTTTAATATGGACATGGAGGCATAGACTTATCCTAAGAAATCAAAACGTTAACCCTTAGAAGTCAAGTTATTACTTTCATTTTGCTATATTGTTATAAAATTACATATTTATCTTCATAAAGTTCAAAAGTGAAATAACACTGATGTTCAGTTTACATTCAGTATCGGTGGCATCGACTCGTTCCCATTATTTCATTGTCTAAATAAGACAAAAAACGAATTTGATTCATAGAATTTCCTTTTGTACACTAGTTAAACAGTCCTGATGAAAGCTTAGACTTCTAGCATAATTTTTCTGCTTTGTTTCAGTGAGCTACAAGTAATAAGTAATACAGAGAAATACCGAAAAACACAATGCTTTGTTATCGCCGGCGATAACTGTGGCTTCTAAGGGTTTATAAGGGGAACAGTGAACCTTTAAACCTTACTCTCTCCATTGGTTTTAGTGCCTAAACAGTTTCTCGGCATGCACTGACTTTTTTTAAATACAGAAATGTACTTTAATGACCCCTTAGCTTTGCACTAAAAAAGCCAAAAGTTCTAAAGAAAGCTAGAAGTTGGTGCAGTAGAATGTAAAATAAATAATAAATGAAGGAACAGTCCCAGTGAGGAAATAAAAGTAATCAAAACCAATGATGTTACTTTTTAATCATTCAAAAAGTTATGACTGAAATGTGCAATAGTTTCAGTGTGTAGAAAAGGGCATATTGCTTCACACCGACGGCACAATTTAATGTTTAAAAAAAAGCTTCATTTTTTATTCTTCATACAGCGTGGGGTCATTTTTGGTAGTAATATAATTCGATTTATTCAAAAGTGGCTGCCATACTGTTGAGATATGCATATTAGTTTGAGTTTATGCAAACCTAAACCTATTGTACATCACTGTGGTAGGAAAAGTGTCTCCACAGCACTTTTAACTAAGAATATGCAATGTGAACATTTGTGAGTCTGAATTTAACACATCAGGTTTGCTAAGCTATGGTTTTAAACAAGAGATAATACTGTTTTCTTCTCAGTACCAAATACTGTAAGAGGTTTGTGATAGAATGCATGCTTTTAGAGGCTCTTTGCATTTCATTTGAGAATTATCAATACAATATTAGTTTACTTGAATTTATAGAATAGTCAATTCTTTCCTCCCTTTTGACTTTTTGTCATGTCATTTTATCTGTGCTTATAGAATGAAAGCATGTCACACTATTTGAGTTACAGAAATGTTAGTATTCTGTGATCTGCATTTAAACCCAGAAAAAGATTAATTGTGAAGGGCTTTACCATCAGATGATGGTGGTATAATCTGAAGAGTGTGAGGCAAAGATTAAAAATTGGTGATCAATTGAAAAAGTGTCGTTTTGATTCAGAATAAAGGTTGAACGTTTTTCTAAAACAACTAATGAATGGAGGCACTTTGGGTGCATGTTGTTTTCATTCTGGATTCTCATCGACTCCAGGGCTTCAGGCAGTGCTTAAGTCAGATCTAGATAATGTTTGTAAATCAGGTGAATGTGAGAAGGTGCTGTGCACTTTTCCACAAGTCAGAAACATTTTTCTTGTAACAGATTTAATTGGAAATGTATTTAGACACTATGTTAAGTTCCAACTCGGCCAGTTTGGTTTTCATGTATTCGATTATTCAAATTTACGTTTGTCTAATTATCTTTGAGACTGTTTTGTTCTGACTAGAAAATATTTGTATTTCCAGTGTGTATGAAATTAGTAATGTATAAAATGTTTCAGTTTTATCAGGTTATAATGATTTTAGGAAGCTACTGTTGATTTGCAGTTATTTGACTGTAATAAAACTGCTTGTAAATATTGAGTATCTTCAGAGGCACTTCTTTGCTCCGGAGTTCAAACCCAGATGTTTTTTTTTGTTTTTACTATTATGTGCTGAAACCTATAATGTAAACTAAAAACAACATTTCAAGAACATTATTTGTGTTTTTAGAAGATACATGGGTTTACATCTTGTTTAAAACAAGAAAAAACTTTATTTTTCTGTTTCATCCAGAAAACTTATGGACCTACACAGTGCTGACAAAATATATTTGAAAGATGGATTTGATAGTTCCCCCAACGAAGTGTGCAATACATTCTGCCACTCTTATTTCATTAACATGATCATAAATGGTACACTGATTTATATATTTTTTTAAAAAGTACAAATTCAAAATACAAACAAAATTATTTCACCATTCAAATGAAATCCCAAACTGCAATCATGCAAGAAAATGACACTTAAACCTTGTAGTTTAGGAGATGGTAGACTAGTTCGTTAACATTCTCAATGCTTTCTCAAAAAGTGTACTATGTAATCTTAATTAATAATTGCAATATTGATAATATACTTGTAAAAATTTGCTGCTTAACCCTGAGTTAAAATTGTCCTTTGACTTTATTTTTGAATTGGAAGTGAATATATGCATTGAAAACATTACATTACCGAACTTGAAATGTCTGAATACTTGTTTCAACGCCAAATACTCACCCCAGTATCAACCTCTGCCAAATTGATGCTGCTGAGGTTCCCAGTCTAGTGGTGTCAGATAAATATATACATACATTTGGCCTGTTCAGACATACAGACAACTAACGGACTGTCATTACTTTGCACAATAATCAGTTTCCATGAATATAGCACTCTAATGGAGTTTTCTCTTCCATGGGTTCCAAAAATAGTTGCTAGCTACATTGCTTCCTCTCTTCCTCCACTGACGAACAATCACTTCACACCACTGCTTCTCCTTTTTCTTCGGAGACTGTAGGCGGCATCACCTAAAACGTTAGAGCAATGGACAAGGCTTCATGAGGATTTACTTTATTAAATAATACATCCTTATAAATGCCTGGAATGCCTTCCGAAAGCAGGTAGTGTAAGAACAGGTTAAGTATTACCTCTTTCTCCTTTTTGTCCTTGAGGTCCATCATTGCCAGGAAGTCCTGGAAGACCAGGAATGCCTTGCTCTCCTCTAGGACCTACATTAGGCCAATAATACACTGGTTGGGATTCAGGAATGGGGGGTGCATGATCAACTGTACAGTTCATTTTATTTATTATATTATTACACGAAAGGCCATTCTATAGGAATAGAATACAAAACTAAATAGAACAAAATAAAAGCAATTGGAAAAAAACCCAGAAAATCAATAAAAAAGTGCAATAGCAGTGCTGATATTTAAAGGAAGGCAGAGGAGATTAGTGCATTTTTACTGGAGTGCTTTAGGACTTTAGTAGTATCTGATAAAACCATGTTTGGATGGTGGAATTTGAGTGGTTTGAAATGTATCAAGTGTGTGGCGATACATTTTTAATGTGGTGAAACGTACTGATTTTGGAATCATTAATATTGACACTAATATTACTAGTGTTGATTAACTAATGGCACCAAAGTTGCACTATTTTTGGACTGTGTAAAGAAGTCTCCTCAGAAGAAGTAGCATCTGTTCATTCAGTTTTTGAAACTAGTTCCTTCCAAAATAATTACAATTGAATTGTGGTCAAATCTGAACACACAAATTTGAATCCATCAGATCTCCTTCAGCCCTCATGAATCAAGTCATGAGGTCGGAGGTTTACACCCCTAGAAGATGTGTAAAAAACATGCAAATCTTCAATCCATAGCTCATACAGTGGTTGCATCTCCTACCTCTTGGCCCTTTGGGACCAGGATATCCCATCTCTCCCTTCTGTCCAGGTTGACCTGGTGGTCCGACAATGCCGTGGTCTTTGAGGAAGAGTGATAAAAGTGACCTGTCATTCAGGATGCTTATAACACACTAAACAATTTGTTACCTACTAAAGGGCTCATTTACTATTGAAGCCTTTTGCAAAAGCCAATATTACAATAATAAATAGGCAATCTTTCACAAAGCACAAATGAAAGCAGCTCCAGTGTTTATAAGTACTGTTACTGGTAAATATATCAACTAGTCCCCACCTCTAATAATGTTAATGATCTCAGTCATGTTGCTATAGGGTCTGGATGCGTGGAATCCAGGAGGTCCTGGAGGTCCAGGTGGCCCTCGAATAGCTTGGGGATGGGATTGTTGATCAGACTTATCCAGCAGCACTAAACCATGAGCTGAAACCACCACATAAAAAGGGTTCAACAACAGTACGAAGGTTGCAGGAAAAAGAAAAAACTTTTTTAAACACCATCTGGGAAACTTACACTTGATGTAATTCACTACTTGCGCTGCAATAGTTGAGTAATCCAAAGGCTCATCTGCAGAAGAACACAAAAGGTAAAGTGGACCCTTATAACCACTGTGGTGGACCCATCACAGCACAACACATGGTGGGAAATCTTTCTCTGCACAAAGTGAAGCAGAGGGCTGCCACCAACAGGGCACCCGGGGAGCAGTGTGTAGGGACGGTACCTTGCTCAGGGATGTCTCAGTGGTGTTACTAGGCGTGCTGGGATTCAAACCCATGACCTTCTGATCACGGGGCGAACTCCCCAACCACTAGGCCACCAGCCACTTCAAGAAATCAAGTAAGCAAGGCTGCTGCTATCACTATACTCTATCTACTTCATCACATCACTGTTACACATTTTAAGACACTTGTTTTTATTTAATGAAATAATTTAATTGAACTTTCCAGTGCGTATGTCCACACATATGTCTTTTGACACAAAAAAGTATTTGCTCATTAGCAAGATTTAAAAAGTGAAGAAAAATAGAAACAAATAACATTGACAATTACAGTTTACAGATGTAAGCAGTAATTTGCTTTTTGCTGCTCCCCAGTTCCCCAGTGAGTGAGTCCATTTTCAATAGAACTCAAGTCAGAAGATTGGATAGTCTGTATCTGTGGGGCATGGGTGTCACCGCCATTCAATCTGAAGTGATCGTGTCCTCTTCACATTTCATAATTATTCGTTTGGACCCCACCCCCACCCACAAACACACACACACATAAAATATTAGTTCACCCAACACTGTTGTATCTTGAATCTTTCGTGAAAGAATCCATTCCAATGAATTGATAGGAGAATACACACACCACTGGAAACTCACCACATGCAAGTGAAGTGAATAGTCAGTGCATAGACAGGCTTGCCGAAACGGGAGCCAGAAAAAAAGCTGCCCAGTTCAACAGTTTCAAGCAGCCTATCTATGCACTGACGATTCACTGGTAGCCTAGTGGTTAAGGCATTCGCCCTGCGATCAGAAAGTCCGGGTACCCTGAGCAAGGTAGCATCCCCACACACTGCTCCCCGGGCGCTGTGTTCTTGGCCACCCGCTGCTTCACTTGGTGAATGGGTTAAATGCAGAGGTTGGATTTCGTGCTGTTCACACCGTGTGCTGTGGTCTGTTCATGTATGACAGAACGGTCACTTTCACTTCACTTGCATGCGGGGCGTTGGAGGCAAACCCAGAGCGGATGTGTATTCTCCTATCGATGAATATAAGTGGAATGGATTACTTCGGGCAAGATTCAAGTGGTGATTGCACTAGACTCAGAATACTTGTTTCCACCTCTGCCAAAACTACTGGTAGGGTTCCCAGTCTTATGGTATCAGTTAATTGTACAGGATTGTTAACATGAATATAATGGAATATACCAGTTTTGTCTACCTCATAACTGAAATGACATTGGGGGAGAAATGTATAGAGTTTGTAATATTCTATGTGTGATCTCATTTTTCCCCCAGAGAAAATCAAATTAGATCCTGAACTCATTTCAATGCTACAAAAATAGAGAAAGCAAGTAGCACACAAAAAGAACCACTACCAGCTCTGGACCAAATCGGGTGTGTGCATGTTTGCCAATAGTGAGTTAGTCCTGTTGTGTTCGTGCCACTGTTTCAGTTTTCGGTCAAACGTCTAAAGGAAGCACTTTGCCTGTTCTCTGTTCAAGGTACAGATTTGTTCTGGCCAACTTGCAGAAATGAACTCACTCTTAAGATACTCCTGTAGTTCAGCTCGAAGAGGTGTTTGCTGTGCATTTTCAGCGTATGACACCAGTCCTCTCGTAAGCCCAGGAGGTCCCTGAGGTCCAGGGGGTCCTGGTGGTCCAGGTGATCCTCTAAAACCAGCATCTGTAAATGACCAAGTGTAGTTTAGGTGTCTTATGTCTCTCTGGGTCTGTGTGCTGTGGCAGTCACCACATCAGCAATTTCCTCTGGGATAAATAAAATTTACAGCTGGTCGGTGGACCTGATAAAATGGCCAGTTAGAACAGGAGACACTGCAAGTTCCAACTGTGTCATTTCATTGCTCCACCACTGACCTGGATCCCTAAAATCTGTGGGTCAGAGGTAAGTACAGCAAACTTGACTGAGATCTGCCGTGGAATTGTTACTGTACATTAGGCTTAATATGAGTTAGGAAACCCAAATGCATTCACGTGCCACTTACTCTCCAGGTATCTCTGAATGTCGTCCAGGCCAAACGTGCCAGTGTAAGGAACTGGGCCTGGGAGTCCGGGAGGTCCTGGGTAGCCAGGAGTACCAGGAGGCCCTGGGGGCCCTGGTGGTCCAATGAGACCTCTGTATTCTTCAGAGAAAAAGAACATTTTATTATCAGCCTACAACACTATTGTCATCAGTATCAATAACCAGGTATAGACTACTATAAATAACAAGGCAAAAGTAGCTCTAGAAAATGCCAAACTTTGGCCTTGAGCTTGTACCCAAAGTACGTATATGCTAGAAATGCTACAGTGGAAAGTGAGAAAGACCACCTGGGGGCGACGGTGGACCTGGGGGTTCGACCTGTCTAAGTATACCCTGCTCTGAAAGTACAAAAAAAGGTGTGATATTTTAGTCATTTTGGTGTTCATTTCACTCATCAAAATCACGAGTTACTGCTTAACTTGCATTTTAGTTAAGAATCAACTTACCGTTCATCATGTTGAGGACTCTTCCGGCCACTTCCTGTGTGTTAAACCCATAACCTCCAGGAATACCTGGAGCTCCGGGTGGTCCTGGGGGACCAACAAGGTACCGCCTCACCTCCTCCCCTAAATTACAGCACAAAGAGATAATCATGACCGTATACCAGATTAATCGAGATAAACCTCAGAATAATGATATGCACTGCAAGGACCTTTTTCACATTCAAAACAGCAGTTTTCCTTGGTGTGCATCATGCTTTCAGACAATATTTCATTTAGCACTGATAGAAGTGATGAACCCACGTGTCTTAGTCACTGGAACTTTATGCTAAGCTGATATATCTTGCGAACCTGCCCTTGCTTGTTTGACCTGAGGGCTTAGTTCTCTTCTGCTTCTTTTTAAGTTACCCTAAAGTCAGAGTGGGCAACCGGGCAAAACATATCTAATTCAAGGTCAACTTTATGTGATTTTCATGATACAAGATGTTTTCTTTTTCTGAGTAGGAACAGAGAAAAAAGGCCACATTCACAAATGCCATGCAAAACCATGAGAACCAGAGATGTCTATTTAACATTTTACACATTGCACTGCTTTAAATCTAATAAGGCAGGACTAAATGCTCTTTTTAGAGCTGATCTGTGATTTTTAAGTACTGACTATACACAAAATGCTCAAAAAGGTACACAGTGGGAAAAAAAATATCATAGTAACAGTACAAACTGTCACATTTCACGGTCCTACACCAAAAGGAACTTCACTCAACTTAAACCATGTGAACAACCTAAAGCACCCAGCCAACCATAAATGACAGTATCATATATGAGACCAATACATGCTACAATTTATAAACAAGATTTTTGTCAAACACAATCCTAAAGCGCGAGTAAGAATGATACGAAGTAACACACGTGTTCTCTTTGAATTTATTTAAGAACTCAAACTACTGCCGAATACTCACTTTGGATGTAATTGATCACACGATTAGCCAAGTCATCATCAGAGACACTTCCAGGTGGTCCAGGTGGTCCAGGAGGTCCAGGAGGACCACCCAGGTATTCTCTAATACCATCACCTTCATGAATAAAACAGAATCAAGGTTATTTCCACAATCTAGTTCAGGTTCAGGAGGACATTTTTGAAGATGCTTACTTCTGAGGAAGTCAGAAAGCTGCTGAGAGACATCAGGTCCGCTGGAGCTATGACCAGTAGGTCCTGGAGGTCCTTGAGGCCCAGGTGGACCTGGGGGTCCAGGTGCACTTCTGCCTCCACCTTATAACAGACACACACAGAGAATCATAGTATTTACTATTTACACAAGGTTGAAAAAATATCAGGACACTTTATTTAGCCTTATGCTCACCATAAGAGTATCCTGGGATACCGGGAGCTCCCGGGACACCGGCTTCACCTAAAGTCAAAATTTACACCACTATTCAAAAGTTCATGAACCTGTTTCCATTCATCTATAAGCCTTTTTACACTATACATTTATTAAACATTTTATATCATTTTGATATATAATTTTGTTACATAACATCTCCAGAATACATCAGATTTCTGAACTGATCAGATCCAGAGGTGCACATTTAACCTATAAAATGTCTGTTTTATTTATTGTTTCTAAATCTCTTGTTGCTCTCCAAAATCAAATATATAAACCCACCTTTTGGTTATATCTACATTTTGGAGGTTAGGATGTTATTTCTACATTTTGTTTTACTGAATAAAATAGTTATAAATGTGACATTTGAAACTGTTTAATGGTAATGTACATGCACAAATGTGTTTCAGAATTGAATGACCTTTAATATCACATAACTCCTCATACCTCTTGGCCCTTCAGGTCCGGGTTGTCCCAGAGGTCCTGGTGGACCCTCAGGACCTCTTGGGCCTGGGGATCCTGTGGCCCCTGGAATTCCTGGTTTAAAAGAGAGACAAAAACAAAGGTGCTAGCTGAGATGATTTAAAAAAATACCAAAAAAAATCTCTAATTTGCCTCCAAATACACGATTAAGCTTGTGTCTATAGTTTTGTGGGGTTTTTTTTTTATCTCCCAGAGGTTTGAATTTACTTTGCTTTCAGTATTTTTACAACAACAGTAGCGGTTTCACATGAGCATATGCAAGCCTTCACCTGCCCAGTGCTGGTGGTATTGTGTGATTAAAGAAGTCCTAGTTAACTGGAGTTGGAAGTGGAACTGAATATTGCTAAATTAGAAAGAAAATAAGGAAAAAATGTAAAAGTTAAGAAACTAGGCATGATAAAGAGTTCACTGTAAATCTCTTACCAATTCCAGGTTCTCCTGGTAGCCCAGGATGGCCTGGTTCTCCTACAAACAAAAACAGATAAAAGATATGCAGATACTATTACATAATTATCTGTATACATATAATAATTATATTTTATATATA
>JBBJLR010000651.1:0-14422 GCA_037577145.1 Brachypetersius gabonensis | reverse complement strand
TAGATAGATAGATAGATAGATAGATAGATAGATAGATAGATAGATAGATAGATAGATAGATAGATAGACAGACAGATGACAACAAATAACAGTTGCCAGTATAGAAAAAAGAGAAGACAGTGGTGGAATTACGGTGGAAGCCTGCAATTTATAAGTAGTGCTTGTTCACACATTCCCATGGTAGGACTAAGCTAATAGTTTGATTTAGCTCCTGGCAGCATTTTTGCAGACATTTGCACAGACTTTCTGACTCCAATATGTTTGATTAAACAAGAGAACAGCATTCTCCTTTACTTACACATAAAAAAAAATCACCATCATTCAGTATGCATAGAACTGGTCAGTGCAGAATTAAAATACAGCACTTTCATTAGAGTGGTAATAACTGACTCTGTAATAACCTCCAGTTTTCTGGACATGCTCATGTAACTGTGTGCTGGGACTGCAAGGCTAATGTAGCCAATAAGTAATGGAAAACCATGTACGCTAATTAGCATTGTGCAAACTGCATGCATGGATCTTTAAAACACAAAACACGAAGTTACTTAGTAAGTCAAGAGTGATGATTTAAAGGTCATGTAAAATGTCTGTACATTGGCCTTATTATATCATATGCATCTGTACAGCAACAACATAGAAAACAACAAAGAGAACAACAGCTTCAAATGGAGCAGGCTTCCAAATAACGGCTATGCTCTGTACTCTGGGCCAGTCCCCCGTCAATCCGACTCTAGCGCTGTGGTATTTTTGATCAGTTATTCTATGTACACACTGGTTTCAACCCCCCACCAAACCCCACCGCCGCCGACCACCACCGCCAGCCTCTGAGGGCTGCGTTGAGTGAGCGGGCGCCGCAGTTTACCACCCTTCCCCGAATCCATGGAGCTGTCCATTTCTCTCCCTACGAGCTGAATAATTTATCACCTGTCTGCTTGAGCCATCAAGCTCAAAGCCCTAAATAACATCTGTTCAGTGCTGTCCATCCTTCAGCTCCCCGCCAGCTTCATGTTCTCCTCACCGCAGGCCCAGCAGGGCCACAATAACACGGCTACTGAAGTGTTGTTATGCTGTTTTCAGGTCACGGAGGGCAGAGCAGGACCCAGCTGTATTGCACAGACCTTCACATTCTGGCTCTGTAATATAGATGGTGCTGCTCTTGTTTAGTCTATACCTTTGATTCATTAAACATTTCAAATGTAGCGTATGTTTGATCTAACAAAGCTTTTGTATGAGCCGGTATCAAAAGTAAAACACAGCACAGGGGGAGATATTCCCTGTGACAAAGCACAAGCCACAGAATTCAAGCTGCTTTCTGACTGATTCTTTAAAAGTTGGCAGCGTATACAATCTATATTGCAGTCCACGTTTAATAACCTGTAGTCATTTAATTGCTCGCTCTTATTGAAGAGATGCGGAGTGTTGTTACTGCAAACGGTGTGTAGCAGATTTGTGCAGCAGAGGAAAACAGCCGCATCCAGGAGAAGAAGAAAGATTGCTGTCTCTGATACTGCCAGCAAAGGAAATTGCACTGCTCACATTGCAGTCTGCACATTAGGGTGGGAGTGGAAATGTGGGGAAAAATGATTAAACATTGTGGTGTTCCTGGCTATCGAAACGCCAATGTATCACTGCAGTCTTCCAAATGAGCCATGACATCCAAAGAAGTGGCTGAAGCTTTCATTTATTCCAGCGTCGCTGGGGCTTTCGGCCTGAACTGAACAGTCTACTTTTTTGTGAAGACGTCAGCCAATCAGAATAGAGGTCACTTACTTGTATTAGTCCAAGAGGCTGTTTAATCCTAAGGAATAAACTGTACAAATTAGGACTGTCACAGTCAACACAATAAGTTAAACACCACAGTTTATAACGCATTCGTGTTGATTCTTCTGAAGCCCAGCTGTTTCTATTTTGTTATTACCAGATCCCTGTTGGTCATAAATAGGTTTTCAACAGCGTTTAAAGCAATGCCTTCGGCAAACCACTCTGGAAAGCACCCATGGGAGAACTATGGAGAAATCAATGAGCAGTGAACTAACAAAAAACAGTGGAAACCCCAGATTCCACTGAAACAATAATCCCCAGGCTGTATGAACGAGACCAAGTGGCTTCAATCATGGAGGAGTTTAACTATTGACTGTACACATTGATAACTTATACCAGTGATCACCAACTGGAGATCTCTTTTCCTGTGATCTAACAAATTGCCCCCTCCTACCAATCGCCTAGAAACACTCTTCTGCAAACCCGATGACCACAAAGTCACTGATGTGATCCCCACTTTCGATCATTGTGTCCTTAGGCATGACACTTAACCTTCAGCAGGGGACTGTTCTGCCAAACACCTGCCAAATGCCACTTTACTTAACTCTCCAGCCAATCAGGGGCTTCGGAAGAAGGTGTTGCAGATTGTGGCTGGTAGATCCCCAGGACCAGAGATGGTGATCACTCTTATTGACTATTTATAGTAAATGTGCCTGTATATCTGTGAACATGTGAAGTCGTGTCCAGATGTTCACTTGAAGGTAAAATCAACAGGTGTATTGTCTAAAAACATAATTGACAGAAATAGAAAAAGAAAGCTTTCTTCTTTCTTTCCCCAAGAATTACCTTCACTGTTTTGTGATATTTTGATATTTTATGATTATTTTTTTTTAAGGATGCGACATAACTTTGTTTGCAACTTTGCGCTCAAAGTACGCCATTTGATTTTGTGCTAATTCTTGTTTTGGGTTGAATATTGTTTGGGTCTCTTCCCCTCTCAATGCTGCCAGCTAATCAGCAGGTTATTGGAATACAGTTCAGCAGATTTAAAGCGTTAAAAAGAGTTAACATTTTGGAGGTCACTTCTTTTGCCCCTGTTGGCCTTTGTGAGCTACACTTACCTATGAATCCCATTCTTGGACGTATGGATGCAGATACGAGTTTGTCCATGTTTGCAGAAGAGTGAATTGTGAACAGTGTGAAATTGTTTTCTGTATTTAAACCTAGTGAAGCAGTGGGCAGGCACAGATGCAGCAACCGGGGAGCAGCATTTGGGGACGGTACCTTGCTCAAGGGTACCTTAGTGGTGCCACTGGCAGTCCTGGGATTCAAACCAACAACCATCTGATTGCAGGGACAACCCCGTAACCACCAGGCCACTCTCTCTCTTTGAATCCTCACCTTTCTTGGTTCAGTGCAGCATCTGTGCCACCTGCTCTGCTGCACTAATAGCTCGTCCCCGGATCGCTTCTTTGACCTTGCTTTCAGCTTCTATTGCATGCCACTCTGCACCCTGGTTGGAGGCCTAAAAGAAAAATTGGCTGCTGATTTTGGCCGCACTCTTAGCCAGCCTGGGCTTTAAATGCAGCTCCTTTCAGGTGAATGCAGGTTTTGTAGCTGTAAGCGTATCAAGATGCTTTAAAATCTGCAAAAGTAGCTGCTCAAAGACATACAAACTACCGCGGCTTCTTCAAGTCCTCTGCTGGAATGACACTAACAGTGATGGGATCTGTTTGATATTTTGAGAGGTGCAATCCATCACCTGAAAGTGAGGGATGTAATTTCCTTTGCTGGCATTATCAGAGCTGGAGATCTTTGTTTTCTTTTCCCGAATGTTGCTGTCTCCCTCTAGTGCATGCACAGCTATAGGCAGACTGGGATGCAGCAAGGGCACCATGTGCAATCTGAAATGGAAGGTCAAACAGGATTTTTATTTACTCAGTTCAGGCAGACTCTACTGTATATACAGTAGCATGCAAATGCACAAAAAAATATGAAGCCACATTTGATGTAATTAAATGTAAAACAAAATGGCATGAGCAAATTTATGGGCAACCTTTCAGTAGAGCCATTAATATATGGAGAGAGATAGTTGACGGCTGTCACTCTCGCTGAGTACTGACTGGAATTTTATATTTACGCACATTACATTTTATATTTACGCTTTATTCAACAAAATATATTTTGCAGAAATAAATAATATAGCAGAAATAAGTATTTGTTAAGTTCCATGCAAATGTGGAACCTCTTTTCATTTACAAAATCAATGAAATGAACACAAGGAACAAAAGAAAACAGCTCTCAGTGATGAAACTGTAAACAATCTATTTAGACCCAATAAGACATCCCAGCGTCCACAAACATGTTCAATATACTGCATGATTGGTTGCCTTGCATAATTCCGCAATGGCACTACATGAAGATGTAAATTATGTTCCACTCTCTGCTGTCTTTCTATTCGAGCTGTCTATTAAGATTTGTTGTTATGAGCTTTTCATGATGATGAGGCACTGCAGCTAATCTAATGCTGGTGTTAATTTGAGCCTCATACAGCTCCTTCCCTGATGGCACAGAGACATCCTCCTCTTTTTAGTGGAATCAGAGCAGGGCTGGAATTAGATCAGCTGCCCCATGGGCTGCCTGCAGTCAGGAAAAACCCAGTGTCCTCTGCTGCCAAACACGGCCCGTCCCCATGTCCTCTCTCAAACCCACAGAGCGACAGTCGTGCTCAGAATCACTGAGCAGTCATGCCCTGACGGGACTAATAATAACATAATGCCTGCCTTAAATACAACCCCAGTCTTTTCACCACATTCACCAAGTCACTGAGTCACTTACAGCTACGGATCCTGTTTGTTCCATGTTATTATTATGTTCTAATTGATTTATAGTCTTATTGGCATTAAACTGGGTTGCCAGGTTAGTACTTTTATACTTGTTTTACTTCTTTCTTTTTACTAAGTATCCAGTTTATTAGAAACCCCCTCCATACAGGTGCACAACTATCAGTTTAAAATTAGTGATGGTCTAGCAGTCCCTCCTAACCCCATCTATTGTCCTACTTACTAGGTGGTGGCCTAGGGTGTTGGATGCTTGTCTCAAAGGTTCGAATCCTACCTTCAGCAAACACCACTGGGTTCTTGAGCAAGACCTTTAACCCCAAGTTGCTCCAGGGAGACTGCCCCCTGTAGTTAGGGAATGGAATTAGTTTTGGATAAAAAGCATGTGCTAAATGCCATAAATGTAAACATGAATGAAAAGTGACCATTGATGAACAGATATGTGCTGGGGTCTGCGGAAAGTGGTCGGATGTCACTTTATATTAGCTTGATGTTCATACGGTAGATACGTCTTTAAAAAGATTCTGATTGTGGTTCAGTATTTGTTGCAAATGTATATTTAATGTGATTTTTAAAACATCTGAGGCAAAATGCTGTTTAGCAGGCTACCTGCTCATGTTACTAAATAAGTCCATATGTGAGTAAAGTCTGTTTGTCGCACAATCATCTGCTAACATTACAATGTTTAAAAAAAGAGTTGAATGATCTCAAAAAAGGAAAGAAAAAAAAACTGACCAGAAATACCTGTAGTGAGTGATGGCTCCAGTTCCCCATGTTAAGTGATTATTTTTCAATCGGATCTTTCAAATTGGGAGTGAATCAAGTGGGCTCTCCAAATGGTGTTGCAGAGACAAGAGCACTCAATTATTAAGGTTTATAAATGCAGTAGCTCTTAAACGGGGCTCTGCTGCTCTGATGACAGAATACAGCACTGATGGAAATGCAGAGGAGTCTTTGAACATGATGTTCTCAGTTGTGGCTCCACTTTAAAATGTCATAAAATCTAACTGAGAGATCGTGTCATTCTCATGTCAGTCAAAAAGTAACATGAGAAAGGTCACAATCTAAGCATCTAAAGACTTTCTGAAGACTTTTGTTTGTTGTTTTCGAGGTTCTTATTTTTTAGAGGTTTGTTTCTTTTACCCTTAACACATTTTTGGGTCAGTTTTTGTTGTTTTAAAATGTGTTTCATAAATAAACTCACTTGACTTTCCATAGGCCACCATGTAATGGGTGCTGGACCATTCTCAACAGTAACACTGGCACCTGAGTGTCATTGCTATGTCAAGAGCGTTCCTCACCCAAATAAGCAGCTCTGCAATCAGAAACCAACGTCTACTGAAGGTCTAGAGGATGACTAACACAAACTGTGCTTTAACAGGTCCTGTAAGGACTAACGCTGGACTGGACTCAGACACAGGTACCACCAGACAACCCCCTACAGATACCCACTCTGGAGTAACTCCAACCTTTATCAAGGAGACCAGGATCACCTGAATACTAGACATACAAGGGTGCCAAGTATACTTAGGCCTGTCTTGTTACTGAGCAGGTTTAATGCCATTTCTGTTCACTTTTCTTAATGTGTTTTGGCCCTGTTCTGGATTTTTGACTTCTCTTTTTGTCTTGCGGACTTGATCTTGTGTTGGATTTCCTGGTTTTTGTACTCTACTGCTACAGCGTTGGGACTTTGATTCTTGTCTTTTGAACTATTTGTTCTTATTAAACACCTATTAATTCTATTCTGCATTTGGGTCTATATCTGTGATCATTACAGCTCCAGTCTCTAACTGTACACTAGTTAGAGTGGAGCTACAAGAGAAGGATTTGATGCCATCTAGAGCTAAGACCGACTCAGTACAAACAATCTCAGCATGGAATTACTTTCTGTCAAACAGGTTTCAAGCTAATTTCCCGTGTATAACTCCTGTTCAAAGCACACTGTATGAGATGATATCCTCTCATATCAAGTGTTTACTAGTATTGTAAGTCACTTTGGATAAAAGCATCTACCAAATGAATTTTATATCTATAAATACACACACACAAACAAACAAGATATTTAATATTTGTGTACTGTTTATATTATACTGTGTGGTTATGTGTTATGCTGGTTGTACTTTCTTCTTGTACTATCCACTGTCCACGATGTAAATGTCCCACCCATGGGACTAATCTTATTTATCTTATCTTAAACTCCTGAAAGGTGTGGATGAGTGCTGACATTCCAACATGTACAGCTCTAGAAAAAAATAAGGGACCACTGCAATTTATATTTAAATCAGCATCTCTATGAGACCCATTCCAGTCCAGTGTCTGTTAAATTCCTCCACAAGCACCTCATTCTGCTTTATGAGGGACTGATCAGTGATCAGCTGAATTACATCTTATTTGATGAGGAAAAGTATAAAACACTGCTGTAATCGACTCTCTCCTCTCACACTGAGACCAGTTGGATGGTGAAACACTACTAGAAGTTCCTCAAAGCTCATTACTGCCATTTAGTTTAAGAGAGAACCAGAGATTAGTTTGAATTATTCAGGTTCTATAAACACTGCATCTTTTCTCTTATTTTGATGTTTTGTCATTTCAAAAAACAATAATTTTTAGCTGTAAATGAGGAGAAATATTGTTAGCAGTTCTTAATATCTTATGCAATACTGTTCAGTTCAGTACTTGCACCTATAAAAGATAAAACCTGAGCAACAGAACATTATTGCAATAGTCTTTTATTTTTTTCCAGAGCTGTATGTCCTTTGGCATTATTCCCAGGACTTTCACTACAACTGTCACTTTACAACACCCCAGAGTGCACAAATCAAAATAACATGTAATTTTGTTCTCCTTGAGACGACCTCCATACACACTTCTGCTCATGAAAGCATGTTTGTTGTGTCTGCAGTAATTTCATTGTGCCAGGAGTTGTGTGTGTAATTAGAACGCTGCAGACTGCAAAACAAGTCAGTGTATCCAAAACCTGCTGTCATCCTTCCTTTATTCCTGCTGATTCTTTTTAATGCAGGTCCAAAATCAGCTCTCCACCCACTCTCAGCAGGTGCATGCTGATAAACTCTCTCTCCAGTTATCCTTACCAAGATCTCTCAGCATGTCCCACTTTCTTAATTGTGATCTTCTTACAAAAGGAATGTCAAAGATGGGAAACTACAAAGTAAAGCTTTAACTACCGACTTCCACACACAGGCCACGGTATGAGCTCCACATAACTAACAGGTCTAACTAACTTTAGCCCATCTGTATCACCCCCTACAAGAGATGGGGACTCGAGTCTGAGATTCGGACTTGAATCGCACTTAAGTCGCAAAAACAAAGACTAGTGACTTGACTTTAGACTTCCCTCAGACTTTAGAATTCCCCCGATTCGAGACTTGACTCGGACTCGGGTGCTGTGACTCGTGAGTCATAACTCATAAACAATGTTCATTTCATGGAATTATTTATTTATATCTCGCACTCCTTCCAATGACCTGAAAACCGCTCACCTCGCCCCGGTGTCCCATTACTTTTGTCCAAGGGGTCGTTGGAAAGGTGTCACCGAGCCCTATCTAACTGTGGAGTTTCACATTTAGAGTAAGAGATATATTTTTCATATTTAACGTTTAGATTTAAGATCATTTAAGGTAAATCCTCCATGTTGGTGAGGGATTATCACAGCATGCAGTCCCGCCCCCTGCTAAGTAACAGCCAATTGTAATCAAGGTGCGTGGCCAATTAGCATATCTTCTAAACATTTAGAGCTCAACATTTACAGCTGAACATCCCACATTTAGAGTCAACATTTGTAAACATTGCCACTCAAAGACTAGAGACTTGACTTGGACTCGAGTACAAAGACTTGAGACTTGACTAGGACTTCGTAAATATGACTTGTGAGCATCTCTGCCCCCTACCCTATTCATTATCAACCACTTTCTGACCACAGGAGTTTTTACACACATCAGTACCACTCCTGACTCTTCACCTCATCCAAGGTGGTGAGAATTCTGGATGACATGATTTATGGCCAGCTATTCTCCTCTGACTGCACTGTATCTCTCTCAGTCACATTGTCTTATACCTTAGATCTGAGATTATAATAGTAAAATCTAAATATGTGTATGTGTGTGTGTGTGTGTGTGTGTGCACCCTGTGGTGGGCTTGCGCCCCATCAAGGATGAGTCCCTGCCTTGTGCTTGCTGGCCCCAGGATAGGCTCCAGGACCCTAGCAAGGCTTGAGCAATTACAGAGTGATTGAATGAAACTGTCTGGCTCTGCCATCCCTACACACAAGGCAAACCCAGTCCAGATTGGTCTCAGTTGCGGGTCTTACTTTTTAAATGATCTGCCGAAGGTGACCAGAACAGCGGAATCTTAAGAACTGTCGGAAGACTCATTTATTCAGAGAGCCGCTCCATTCCTGTCTGAAAAAGCTTACATCTTCTTGCACTATCCCCTGCTTAAAGATGTAGAACTTAGAACTCTCATCTGGTTCTTCCACTGTCCTGAAGTTTGAATGATTCCTTTAATTGTAAGTCACTTTGTATAAAAGCTTTCACCAAGTGAAATGAGTGTAATGTAATGTAATAGACCACAGCAAGGCGGAGAGTAGTCAATCCAGTTAAGAGCCGAGCTGTGGCCAGAAACTGACCAGTGATGGAGACCTATCACACACTCTCGATAAACACCAGCAAGATGGGCCTACAATGTAGGAGTTTCTAATAAAGTGGCCAGGACGTCTTTTTCCTGTCACCATCACTGTGAACTATTAGTTTCCCTAGAAAAGAACACTTTGCAACAAAGTACTGTGAAGTGCTCTAAATTTTGAAAAGTTCAGGGTCCTGCTCTGATCATATTCTCTGGCTGTAGGATGAAATATCTGAGGTATCTTTAAAATGATGGAGGGCTGACTAGCCCACTGGAGGAAGTACAAAACTTTCCCTGTTACTAGTTCATGCCTGAGAACGCAGCTTCTCTTCTCTCCGGATTTTGAACTGATGCCATTGGCCGCTTTGATTTTGGGTTTTAAGATCCAGACACCCAAGATGATGGTTCTGTAAAAGAACCAAAAGGTTTGAAGACATCACACAGGAAATGTGTTGGACCAGTAGAAAGAAATGCAACCTTTTAAGTTTTAGCTCAAAGGCGTCTCTTTAGGCCTGTACCTGAGAACGTGCCCGTGAAAACTTTCCCCAGCTTTAGTAAACGCACTTTCTGCAGCAGGTCTTATGTGATTTCAATCTTGTTTACTTAATTGATGGAACTGATGAATGAACACTTTGCTTTATTCATGCTTCCTTCCGTTTGACGACCCACTGTGGCAGTGATGAAATGCTTAATTTTCTAAAGATTAATAAACAGTGAGTTTAAGAGTGGATGTGTTGTATCAGGTCTTTAAGGCCTTATTTCAAAAAGAAAACTGCTGTGTGTATGAAACCATTTTAATACCAAAAGAACTGGCAGAGCTACAGCAGCACCAGATCACAAAGTTAGATCAGAATCAGAGTCAGAAAACTGTATATGGTTAACATACCTCTGAGATCAATAAAGTCAAAAATAAAAGTCAAATAAAAACTGCAGAAATACTCAGATAAAATAAATAATGTTATGTTATGTTATATTATATATACGAGATTCATTATATGTAGTTTTTCGTCCCTACTTTAAAGCCCTCTTGGTCAGGCAACACCCACAGTGGTTCTCACGGAGTGATCAATTTGAGTCCATGAACAGTAGGGGGCAGCAGAGCCTTGTTTTCGGCCCGAGGTAACAATTTCATTTTCTTACATCATCCACATCATATCAGTCTGTTTTAGAGGAGATTGAGGATGGGGATGAAAGCTTGCACTGTCTGCTGTGCTTAATTAATTAATTCTGCGCTTGTGTGTAAAGTTAAAGAGTGTGTTTCAGAGTGAGTACATCCTATTAGGCATTGTAAGGTGTTTTTCTAGAAGTAGGAAAGGAAAGGACTCTAAGCAGTGTACTAGTCTTTTATTTTCAGACAAGTTTAAGACATATGGCCACACAACACTGGCGTTCTAGCTCAGGCTATTTAAGAAAATGTAAGCTATTAAGATAAGATAGGATAAGATAAGATAAACATTTAATAGACCCACAAGTGGAAAATATGATAAATATAGACATTTGTATGTGTATACAAATATATATGTATATATAACCTATAAATATGAATGTGTATATGTTCATAGTGGAAACATATATGTAACACTGTGGCTATACAGTATATACAGGTACACACTGGAGTGGCCTCAGCTTTAACTGGCCTTAACTGACCTTGTTCCACCTGGTTTTTAAATCAATAAAAAACAGGTCGGCTCCTTTCTTGGGAGACATAATTGAGGTGTGTAAATGATACAGCCTTGGGCAGATTAGTCAGCTTCCTCCAAGATGATGAGGGGGTGCCAGGGTTTTATTTTTTAGCCTAGATTATTACATGAACGCTTCCAACATGAGAGAGCCATCTATTACGAAGAAAATAAATACCCACCCAGTCAGACGACCCTTAAAGGACAGTCTGTGCAGTCTCTTACATATTAGAAATAATTTTTACAATTGGATTCATCCCTGAAGTTCCAATAAGAACAATGGGCAACAAAAGCCCAACATGTGCTTTATATTCTTTAACATTTGCTTGGTTTGGGCATTCGCCCTGCGATCAGGAAGTTGTGGGTTTGAATCCTAAGACTGCTAAGCACCTCTCAGGTTCCCTTGAGTAAGGTACCGTCCCCACACTCTACTCCCTGGGCGATGTGTTCCTGGCTGCCTGCTGCTTTGCTTGGTGAATGGGTTAAATACAGAGAAGAATTTCGTGCTCTTCACACTGAGTGCTGTGGTGTGTTCACTCTTAAACAAAATCCTTACCTTTGATGAACTTCTAATAGAGTTTTCCCATCCAACTGGTCTTATTGTGAGAGGAGAGTATTGATTACAGCAGTATTTTTATACTTTTCCTCATTAAATAAGATGGGATTCAGGTGATCACTAATCAGTACCTCATCAGTACCTCAAGCAGAATGCTGTGTTTCTGTAGGAACTTAACAGATACTGGACTGGAATGGCTGTCATAGAGCAACCCATAGAGTTGCTGATATAAAAATATGTAAAAGATGTAAATGTAAATAGAATTTACCATCAGTTTATTCATCAGTTTATTCATTATTATTTTACTTGTTTATGTTCTCATTCCTGACCAGGTTCACTTTGAGCTAAAGATGTTGAACTGGAACATGGTGACCATCTCTGTCAGGCCTCCCCCTCGCTCTCCTAGACATAAACAAGCAAACAACGAATGCTTTTGTTTCTAAAAGTATCTCAGAGTTAAATCTAAAATAAAACAAGAAGCTTAATAATTCCAACATTATAAAAAGGGAAGAGAACACACTGGATGACTTTTACGCACCACAGAAACTACACAAATAACCACTGATAAACACTCAGTCCAAAAAGAGCTGCTCTGAGGGAACTATGAAGCTCCTTTGGCTTTGACGGCACTTCACACTGTTCTGTTATACTTTCCTAAAATGATTCAGAGAACGGCTTCCCACACGTTCCTCACTGCTCAGTGGTTGAATGTCTATCTCAACACATTTCCCAGAGTAGCGATGCAAGATTTCAGCAGGTTTTAAATAGTTTCACATAATGAACTCTGAGGTTTGTCTTGTGATGGACTGGCGGCCTGTCCAGAGTCTGTCTGACGCCCCGAGACCGCTGGGATGGTCTCCAGTGAGTTAGTCTAAGACCACTGGGATGGTCTCCAGTGGGTTAGTCTAAGACCACTGGGATGGTCTCCAGTGGGTTAGTCTAAGACCACCGGGATGGTCTCCAGAACCTCCTCGACCACAGTTAAGAGTAAATGGCTCTGATAATGAATGAATACACTGTGTGCGTAAGTCAAGTTTATTTGTGTAACCCATTATCGTACACAAAGGTCACTCAATGTGCTTTACAGGAATGGAGTAAAAACAGTAGAAAGTAAAAGATGTACAAAAGAAATAAAAGAAGACAGAAAATAAAAATAAAGAAGTTTAAAAGTGCAGTGGAAGTGCAGATATTTTATAGAAGGCAGAGGACAGTTCTCAGTCAGGGCAGAGCTGATATGGGGATCATACATTGTCTTGAAATATTTGTCATTTGTGGTAGTTTTCCTCCTTTAATTGAACAGGATAAACACCTAAAAAACAGCTGATAAACCTCAGTGCATGACATCTGCTTGGTCAGTGTGTGAGACGTCTATGAGGTGAACAAATTTGCAGATAAAATGTTCATCTGTGTGAATGTAACTGAGAAACATGGACATTTCTTTGTGCATGAAGATGCGATCAGTTCTTCTCGATCCTGCATGCCCCGCTGTGTTAGATGAGTTATGTGCTGTCCCTACACCAACACACTCTTCTTTTACTCTCAGATTCGTGCCGCGGGGGGGTGGGCTGACTGCCCGGGCCGGTCACTTGGGAGCTTTGTTGGCTGCAGGTCGGGCCTTCAGCCCTGATACGGAAACATAACCTTGAACTTTAAGCCGAGACGTAGCTGCATGGAAATGAATTCCGAGTTCCTGTAGCAGTTTCAAATGAGTAGTCAGATTTCTCTTTCATTCTTTTTATTTATTTATTTACTTTTTTTTTGGGGCTTGAGAAGAAACCATCTCTTTCTAAAAAGATCTAATCCTCCGTTCTCAGTTTCTGCTCATTCTTTTTTTTTTCTTTTTTTTACATTACATTTAATTCCGTTGGTCTTCTTGCTCCGTCCGTCTCTCTGCCCTTCACACTGCCTCGGTTTAATATATTCATTTCATGAGGCCCCAACCTGCTCTTTCAAACGGGCAGCCATTTTATGTCTTATCACGGCTGGGCCACAAAGGCCGGGGCTGGGCTAGCACCGTTAGCATTAGCATGGCGCAGATACGCCTTAATGTGACTGACACCTCGACTGGGATTACTGCTTTGATTGACACCTCACCTGAGCAGGTGGGCCAACTGATAGCAGGCCTCTACATACATAGGGAGCCTTTGCATGAAAATGAATAATAAAAAAAAGTATTCTGAGAGAAAAAGGTGAGAAAGACTACAGCATGGGGGTGTTTCGATGAAACTACTTTTAAACTGGTTCATGTCAAAGTCCTACATCAGCAAAAAAATTCACATTAAATCATTGCTTCATCAATACACATGTTTTTTTTTAAATACAGTTTAGGCATTTAATAAACTCCATTAAGCAACTCTTGCTAGTCTGGGGTGACCTCTGTCCACATTACTGTTCGTTAGACCAGTAGCTGCATCGCCTTTTTCTCGGGAGATGTGAATAATCCAGCATTAGTCAGACTCCTCCAATGCCAGGAGGAGATAATGTCTTGTTTGTTTGTATTTTTAGACTATTTCATCACAGAGTACAGTATAATGATTCATATTCTGAACAGATGAAAAATGCATCTGTTTGAAGAAGCTTTTTCTAATCACTTGAGGACAGTTCATATAGTCCCTTAAAGAGAAATTAAAGGGCAAACATTTTGATTTAATTAAAGTAATCAAATGTAAACAAAGAGTAAACAAGAAATTTCAGGCAGAATGTTGTTTTCAGTATTTTATTTGTTGAGGGGCTGAGAATAAGATGTTTAATTGTTTCTAAATACTAAGGTGACAACAAAGTAGGCTGTCTGACTAAAGACTAATGGTTGTATTCATGTCGATGAACTGACAAAGATATGTTTTCTTAGGGTACTGCAACACACTCCATGTATGTATGTATGCATCTCTGTTTCTCTCTCTCTCTCTCTCTCTCTCTCTCTCTCTCTCTCTCTCTCTCTCTATATA
>JBBJLR010000634.1:0-14424 GCA_037577145.1 Brachypetersius gabonensis | reverse complement strand
ATATATATACACACACACACACATATACACACATTATATATGTATATATGGTGATGTAGTGTATTGTATTACCTGTTCATCTCCTCCTGCGTGTGTCGGATGGACTCCACTGCGCTCTGCAGTTCAGAAAGCTCTGGAGCTTTTTTCCTCAGACGACTACTGGGTTTGCTCTTATGCCCTGAAACAAACCCACACATACACAAACATGAACATCTTGCATACAATTTCACTGCAGCTCTGGTTGTTTAAAATGTCTTACTTTAAATGTGAATATGGGCATTTTGAGGCATATAGCTATTTTTTTTACAACCACTGTTTATTTTTGTAGGTCAACACACTTTGGTCTTATTTCATACCACTGGAATCGTCCCCATGTTCATGAAAAATTAATGGAATCTGGCCTCTTTGTCACCTCATGTTTATATCTCAATGAAAGAAGGGTCCCAGAAGTCTTGTGAAATACACATAGGAACATGTTACAGCTACATTCTGTTCATTAGAATATATAGGAGTGTCAATAATCCTGACACATATGGCTTGTGTTTTAAATTTATTTCTCCTATTTCTGATGCAGCAATTGAGCAGATATTAATGTACATTTGTGTGTGTGCACATTTGTGAGTATATGTATATTTATTAATTTATTTCATACTCTCGCTGCCAGATGAGTCCTGTCGGTCTGGTTCTGGAGAGGAGCAACCACTCTCTGGGTTTTTGGGTTTATCATTTTGCTTGTGTTTCCGCTTAGGTCCCGTTACCTAGACCACACACACACCCACAAAATATAAAATATTCCATGTATTATATGCTCATCCAGTCTACGACAGTCACTGTAATTTTTCTATCATAAACATTGTCAGAGCCATGAAGCATGCAAGCAGGAGACACATACATGCATCACATAGAGCCAGGTCTGGGCAATAAAAAATGACCTATATGACAGAAAACCTTTTCTTAAATGATATTGTTTAATGTGGCTTTAAACACTGTTAAAGTTTTAAAATGTACTGTTCCAGTGTTCCACTGTTCCAAATGTACTCCCCAGTCCATAAACGAAGCTGCAACCAACAGAGTATTCTGAGCTCAGGAAATGATGTCATGAAAATTAGTGCTTTTACATGTATTCACCTCTTCAGCCGACAGTAGTTTAGGCCTGCACATTCAAACCAGAATTATAATTAATGTTTCAACCTGGTTGGTTTTGAATGAGACACGATAGCCAGTCACAACGAAGGTAATTTGACGGCACATTAACAAAACAGCCTATTTAATTCTAAGAACTTACAAGTGGTTGGAAAATTAATTATGGCTAATTCTGATACATAAAACCACATTCACTTCATAAGTGGATCGGTGGAGATAAAATAAATAAAAGAAAAACAGGATCTTGGCATTTTAACAGTAAAAAGTTTGAACTTTGAACAGGTGCTACTTCAGAACGCTAGGGGTGCTTTCTGTTATTTTTATATTTTACACCAGAAGTCTTTCATTTCTCTAGCTAACATTTGATCATTAGGAAACCAATAGCATTATTACAGGTATCAGATGATATGCAAAAGTATACAGTGTTTATATAGCGTGACATATTGCCCAGCCCTGTGCAGTGCTTCACAAAACATTCATGCTCTCCCGTATTAACACACAGAGGCGCACATGCACATGCACTCAAATAAAACTGTTCTTAATGTTCTCAATGAAAAAAAGCCTTTAGGGTAGAGCATCAAAACAAACAAAGAAAGAAATAAACAAGACCAAAAACATGCCACAGTGAGGCAAGTATGGCCTGTGTGGCCAGGCAGCCAGGTGATTGGTCAGTTTGGTGAATGGTGATTGGTCGGTTTGGTGAATGGGCGGAGCACAGGCGACAGCGATGAAGAGACGGAAGCAGAGAGAGGAATTGTGAGTAGATGGTTCGGGCTGGACGTACCTGGCTTAGGTAATTGTCCCTCCGGGTGCCCTGCTGGGCACTGAGACTAACTACACTGGCTGAACGTACCATAGGAGTCCTGTGACGAACTTTAGTCTGAATACAGCCATCTTTTTCGAACTGGATCAGATCGTTAAGTGGGTCCCATGGACGAGTACTGAGAGAGAGAGAGAGAGAGAGAGAGAGAAACAAAAAGAGAGCCAGACAGAGAGAATGTATTACTCCATTCTTATAGCAGAGGTTAGTATAACTATGCTTTTTTATTATTTTATTAGACTGCAGGAACTCTAAACGAAACAATCATCTATCACTGAAGGTCTGTAAAAAAGCAAAGAAAAAATGACCCTTTCCCCAAAATGCAGTTGATCAATCTAGACCAGGGCTGGGCAATTCATTTCTGTGTTGGAGGGTCGAACCAATGATTACTTGAACCTAATTCTGCTCAATATTAATTTTCTCCCATTGTAAAAAGGTATCAAGCATTTTGATTTTGATACTGATAATCAGAAGTATAAGAATATTCAGTAAATATTTATGTAAATGTATGAATTGTAGGTTGAAGAGGAAAATAATCCTATAAAGTTAATAAACAGTTTAACTTGTTAATCTTCAAAAAAACAGAAAATGTTTGCAGTATGTTAAAGATAAGCAACTGATCAACTTTAGACAACTTTTGATGTTTTCAGTTCGGATAACTTCTTCAAATACGGTCTGTCTTGGGTTGAACAAGTGCATTGAAATCTGGTTGAATGTCTGAGGTGGCTACGCAAAGGACAGGTGAGAGGTGATCATCAGTGATGGAGGATCTGTATCTGAGAATGTCTGTTCACATTCATAGGTAGATCCAAAGAGGACCACAATCCTCTGAGCATGTCTCCTCATGTTTAGAAAGTTCTCCTCTTTGAGTGAAGAGTAAAACTCAAGAACTCCTGGATCTCCTCTCTCAGGTTCCAGATCCCAGGTATCATTTTTCTTTAAAAGACTGTGATTCAGTTCTCTAGCTCTGATGAAGTTAACTGTTTTTAACATCGACGACATGGTTCATTTTTAAAACCAATTCACACAACACTTCCTGACGTATAATACAATGCAAAAATTTTAATTTCTGCCACTTTATCCTGCATTCCCTTCAAAAGTCCAACATTTTCCCCATCAGGTTTGGACAACCATCTGTTGTCACACCTACCAGTTTGTCCCATTTCAGTCCCAACTTGTTCAAACATGCATTTCCCTCCGTTAAGAAACACTCCCTGTTGTTCCTGACACTGACTGCACGGCTGCCCGCTCCTCTGTGATTTTGAAGTCTGCAGTGATCCCACGTGAGAAGATGAGTAGCTGGGCAGTGTCACGTACATCGCAGCTCTCATCCAGAGCCAGGGAAAAATCGTTAATCGCTCTGTACTTCAGCTGAAGCTCTAGTTTTCCCACGATGTCCTCAACCCTTCTCGTTACAGTACGCCGGGATAGGGGGACCTTCTGAAACACGCCCTTTTTCTATGGGCATATTAGCGCAGCAGAGTCCACGAAACACTAACAAACACTCTGCCAGAAAAATGGTTTACATTTTCTAGTGATTTGACAGCTGCATCTCTGACAGCTTGACAGCTGCATCTCTGGGTGCATTAAGTTTTGTAAATATTGTTTGTTGAGTTTGCAGCTCGGCTAGCAAAGCGTTCGACTCCTTTGCGCTCCTCCGATTGATTCTCGTATTTCTCCTTGTGTTTGGTTATGTAGTGGCACACAAACTAAGCACACGGCTTTACCTCTGATTTCTGTAAAGAAAACAATATTTGTTAAAAACGCATCATTTAGAATCAACTTTTCTTTTTTTACCATGAGCCATCATTTTTAGGGCGCCAGGGGTAGTTGGCTGGCATCACCTGTCGCTGTAAGAAGTTTGCAAGTATTGGCATCTGTGGTACAGTTTTCAGTATTCACAGCACAAACCTAATTTGAGTAATTTCACACTACGTGCCCCTCCCAGCGCTAACCGGCCCCGCCCAGCCTTCACAGCCCGAGGCACGGACGAGACGCAAAATTAGACATATTTCATATCTAAAATTCTTTAGCTTGACTGTGTTATATCTATAATTCGACTCACTCTGCATATCTGTAATGCCACTCTCCTGTGCCTGAGTCTTGCTCAAACAGTGCTGGATTCCACTCCTCACACTTTGCCTTCCTCTCTCGAGCTGATTTCCTCTGAGCCTCCTCCAGAATGAACTTCTCATTGGTGGCCTCCGTCTGGTCCTTATTATTAATGGCCCTCGTCACATGCTGCCACAATCTGGAGAGGGGGTACAATTGGCCGTTACAATCAGCTACAAATATAACCAAAACGCAGTTCTCATTCTCTGTCATTCTAAAATTCGGTATATAACTGGAATTGAGCAGCGCGATTATTATGAAAAATTCTGTGTCATAATAAGGTTTTATGAGCATAACATGGTTGTAGTTTTTTGCGCTCTTCCGATTGATTGACTTGATCACTTTATCACACTGACATATGCACGGGTGTGTGCATGGTGTTTCATTTCAAAGATAACATACGTAGTTACGTTTAATTAAATATTTGCAGTGTGGGAAATGCTGAATCAAGTCACATTTGTCATTTTTTGGTTCTTTTGTTGTTTTTCAACCTATCAGATGTCAAAAATGTGATTCTTCCATTGCATCTTCCATTGCTCAGCATGGGGCACTCTGACTGATCTGCATCTTCAACACAGAGCAAGCCTTGATGCACCGTGTGTTCTGACCTTTCTACAGACACCATTAACAGTTTTGGGCAAGAGTAGCTCTTCTGTAGGATCACACCTGACAGGCTAGTTCTTACTCCCCATGTGCATCAATGAGCCTTGGGTTACTTACCCTGGTCTTAGTAATTTGCCAGATTCTACAGAAGCAAACTAATTTGGAAATAAGCGCAGGGTAGAAGCCAAACTTTTGTTGTCAGATTATATATAATCTGACAATTTAAAAGTACAGTTATAATGAACCGTTTTGGAAAAGCATATCCTAAACAGCACATACAAAAACAGAAAGCAAGTTGGTTTCATTTTCAAACGTCATTTAATTATGTCATTATAATTAGACATAATGTTACAATAAACAGTGCTGAACTTTATTCAGTTAAGGTAAGGTTACATACGACACTTCTAACAGGTCATCAGTAACAGAAGAAAAACAATTATTATTATGACAGAGTGAGTTTTCTATTATGAAAGCTTGTGTCCAACTCAAACACACAAAGGCTGGGTGGAAGGGTGTTCTTTGACGTGATCACTTTATCACACTGACATATGCACGGGTGTGTGCGGGTGTGTGCATACCTCTCTGACTCAAACTCGCACTGCTCTTCAGGTGGGACAGTGCAGCGAATGAGGCGACTCTGTCGCAGTTCAGGAGTGGGATTCCAAAACGTGTCCACCACACCTGTCTTCTTATCATTTATAAAGATCTCACAGTCCTGCACAGAGAAAACACACATTAAACTTGTTGTGCTTTTAATATTTAAAGTGAAAAGCATTTTAAACATTCAGAACAATTTTTGCTGGAAGTACATCTGGACTTCCAGAGAGTAAAAACACTGTTAGATTAATAGTAGAGCATAATTATTTCCTCAAGACATATTTAATACTGACACTGAAAAAAAAGATTAATTTTTGTACATTTTACGACCCAGGCCTAGATGTAAATGAGCAGCTCAGTACTACGTCCTATTCTAGTAGTGCTTTATTTCTGGACTCAGTCTGCCACCAGTTAGTGACAAACTTTTCTGACAGACACAAATACTTACCCAGTGGCCCTCCAGTGTAGCCAACACTTCTTTCCCCAGTTTAATCTTCCCACTGAACTGATTAGCACTGTCACTACTACCCAGGAATGGCTGAAAGAGAGACAGAGAGAGAGAGACAGAGAGAGAGAGACAGAGAGAGAGAGACAGACACAGAATGTAAAACGAAACAAAGATAGAGAGAGACAGAGAGTTACATAAAGGTCTGTGGAGGCAAATTTTCTGACAGTGGACATTTTGCGGGACAGCAGGGTCAATATGTGTTAAATCAACAAAGGTCTCCTGACTGACCATTTCACATTTGAATGTTGTTTGATAGCTAACTGCACCCAGCAGATGCTCAGTCAAATCATCACCAGCAGACGTAAGGCTGCAAGGTGGAGCTGCTGTGGATTGGCCACAGATACTTAATTAGATCTGAGAAGTTCAAAGGTTGTGTTTTATAATGATCACTTTATATGAACACTTTATAGAGTTTAGCAGAATTTTGTAGGTCCAGTATTTGTATCCTCCAGTATTTAAGACAACATCTCACATCTTTGTCACATTTTCCTGAAAATGATTTAATGGAACTGTTTTAGTCACATTACTCACTGCTATCCAAAGACAATCCATAGAAGTTGAATATTTTTATCTCCATAACCCCACAAAGTCTCAGTGGACATTAAACTGTGCCTAAATTCATAATCATTGTCTTGCTGGAATTCCCATAATGTGTTTGACAGGATAAACAAATAAAAACAGTATCAACCTTTTGTGAAATCTAGAGTTTTGAGGACTGTTGCTATAAATGCTTACCTTTAATTTGAACTCCAGCTGGGCACTGTATCCTGTTTTCTCACAGGTGATCGACACCTGGCCTGCCAGCTCCAGAGTCATTGTTCCATACAGAATACCTGCCAGAAAACATAAAGGAGAATGTGAAAAATATACAATTATGACTACGATGTTCCTTGCACTTAATTCATGGAAGCATTTGACAGAAGTGTTGTTACGGAAAAAAACACAATACCTAGACAAGCAAAATTAATTTTTCTTTCTGAAGAGTAGCTTTGGTTTCTGTTACAGCAGCATTAGTGTGTGTGTGTACAAACTAACCCTTGCAGTGGGCGTAAGGCATGTTCATGATGTAATCTTCTCCTCTGTTCAGGAAGGTCAGTCTGGCTTCACCGTCCAAAATTGCTGACAGAGAGTTTCCTAAAGGAGAAACAGTGTAATTCATTAGGGGACGTGTGTGCGTGCGTGCGTGCGTGCGTGCGTGCGTGCGTACCATAGAATTTTGACTTGGCCAGAATGCTGCCACTCAGACAGAATCCGTCCTTTCTGTTGCTGACATAGAAGGCTGAGACTGGAGGATGATGGGAAACCTGCATAAAAGAGAAAATTACTGACACTTTCACACACACACACACACACACATATTAAAACTTTCTAACACACACATGAACACAGCATTGTAAGAATGTATGGGGGAGGACATCTCATTGACCTCCTGAATTGTCCATAGTAACATAAACCACCTTAAAACAGCTCAGAACTCCACTGAATGAAAATTGCAACACAAGCCGACTCTGCTTCCTGTCTGACTGGTAAGTGTTGCTGTGAGGGAACAGCTAGATTTAGTCTTCCCTTCCACACAGAGAGTAAAATAAACTAGCATTCTGAAAAAGCAACTGTTTAGAGTCGTTTCTGCGAACACCACACTAAGGAACAGAACCACAAACATTTTAAATACCTCATCAATATTGGAAAATGTTTTACATTTACTTTCTATATTGTTCTGGCCCATATGAGTGTGTGTGAGTGAGTGTTTGTGTTTGACCTGTTCTGCTATGTAAAATGTTTTGCTGTTGGTCTTGGGATGGATCCACATGCAGCGAAAAGTTTCTCCGATGATGGGATTGTATGGCTTCTTCAGACCCTGTATCACACACACGGACAGACATGCGCACGCACGCACGCACGCACGCACGCACAGACACAGTTCCGTTATTGTATAGTGAACTGCAGGGGCTGAAGGTTGGAGAGTAAAGAGGTTTTGTACCTTTGGCTTTTTGTAGAATCCAGAGATGTACCATTTCACCACTTTTTTCATGCGGTTATAAGCATTCTCCTCCACTGCAGCCCTAAACACAAAAACAACAAAACACTCCATCATACCCACCACACACAAACCACACCTTCCAAACCCTGATAAGTCAATCTGTGTGACATCAGAGAAGGCATCTTAACTGATCTTCTCAGATTTGCTTAATAATTTAAAGACGTTTTTAGGAAATTGTGCCCAGAAGTGTGACAGGCTTTAGGCTTGCATCTTCAGTATAACAGTCTTCCTTTATTAATTACATACATATGTAAACAATATATAAAGATTATAAACATTAAACATTACGTAATATGTGTGTGTGTGTGTGTGTGTGTGTGTGTGTGTATGTTTTTCAAACAAAATGTCCTGGGCTGTGTTAGTATGTTTCATGTGTGCACTAAGCCCACACACTGAAAACTATGGGTCAAATAAATATACGCGATTTGCCAAATAGGCTTTGAAGAAATTTGAAGAAAAAGTAATGATTGGTGCTTCCCTTATACACAATTTGATACATTCCCAGTGTAAAGGTTTTTTTAAGAATAAAAACAATAACTTAATATCAGAAGTGATTGAGTGTAAATGCATTTTTTGTCTGAGCTTTGGTTCACTGTGCGCATGTTTGTACATCTAAGTATAGGTACTCACTCAGACAGGAAGTCAGCATGGAAATAGTAATCAGACAGTTTATCCAGGAATGATCGTGGCTCTAGGATGAACGTGGGCAAAACGACTTTAGACAGGTCCATCCCTGGTCGCACCTGCTTCAGCAGCGTCCATATTAGAGATTTATTCTCTTCTGACACGGTCTCAGTCTGAGACGCTTCACCGGCCTGAAAGGCAAAGAGACACATACATTTGCACGCACACGCAAACACACGCACGCACACGCACACGCACGCACACGCAAACACACACAGACATATACACAAACACTACCGGTCAAAAGTTTTAGAACACCCCATTGTTTCAAGCTTTTTTTCAAACAGTTCAAGTCTCATAAATAGCATGAAAAGCACAGTGCTGAACTGCGAGAGGTTAAAAAACTGTAACATTACCCAAAAGTGGGAAATAATTCTGTAGCACCATACAGGGCAGCTGGTGGCCTAGTGGTTCGGGCATTTGCCCTGTGATCAGGAAGTCGCGGGTTTGGTATTTCATCCTGTTCACACCGTGTGCTGTGGTGTGTTCACGTATGACCAGATTGTCACTTTCACTTTTTTTTTTCACTGCCCTGTGGTATGTGCCTAGTAGATCAGGTTCATCCTACAGCTAAAATAATGACACAAAACGTAAGTCCAAGCTCTGCCAGAACTACCTTAGAAAAACCAGTGGCCAGAAGTATCCAGGCTACTTTAGGATGAACTGGACAGAAGAGCTTTAGGTGCCGCACACTTATTGGAACTTATGCAACATAGTTGGAAAGAACTTTCTGCAGAATAAACAATTCGACATTAAACCGTTTGAATTTCAAAACAAAAAACAGAAAAATTGGGTTGTTCTAGAACTTTTGACCGAAGTGTATATTAAAACAAAGCATGTCAAAACTCCTTTAAACTGACTTATTAGAAACACCTCCTTGGTAACTCCAAGTTGCTTGTGGTGTTGACTTTCTGAACACACAGCTGCTCTTAGATATACAGTAATCCCCCAGTTTTACGTGGATCAGAAGTCAGTCACACAGATTTTTTTTGAGAACAAGTTTTACGCGGAAATCTCCAAAATAACGCGGAAACTGCATTCACCGCATGTTTTTTTGTGCTGTCACACAAGGGGACCCATTCACCTCACTGCAGTGTCCCACTATTTTTGTCTCGCAACCTTCCAAGTTGCATATCTCGGCAGGGAAAGCACTCGGACACTTCGAACTCAGCTGTTTGGTAGATCTCCAGGAGACATTTCCAATAAGCCCTAATTTGTATTTTTAGCCCAAGTAGATCAGGTTTTATTCTCCGAAAACCCTTCACCTCATCGCAGTGTCCCAATACATTAGTCTCGTAATGCCATGAACTGAGATTAAAATGACAATGTGTTCTGGGAGCACATTTGGGGCATTTTTAGGCCTTTTTTAGGCCAAAACACAACAACGTTGTTTTTCACTATAAGCGGGTGCTCTGTAAAAAATGGGGGATTACTGTACTGTAGACCCAGAAAATATATGTCCAATGAAGGTAAATAAAATAAGGACTATATAATAAACTGGAGAAAGAGCATCCATTTACACTAACACATATATACACACCTCGCCAAGCTCCTCATGGCTCTGCTGGAGGTAGACTGTTTCCCTCAGGTTCTCGCCAGGCTCTGGGTCAGCGTATGAATCGTCCGGTCTTTCGCTGGTGTCGCTATCGCTCTCCTCACTTTTATCCCACTCGTTCTCCTCCTGCTCATTCTCTCGATCTGATTTATCCGAGTACAAGTCTGGATCTTTAAACTGCTCGCCATCACCAAACCTGAGGGGCCGCACATGCACAAACACACACAACTGTGAGCACTGAGTGTGTTCTGATTCTTCTGTTGCTGCTTTTATTTTACTGGAGGTTCAGTTACTTCCAGAACGATCAACGCATATGATTTAAATGCTCCTGAAATTGCTTACCATGTCTATAATAATTAATTCTTAAAATAATTAATAAGTTATTAATAAGTAGTCTATCAAAAACATATAGGAAACAAATATTTGCAACGCAAAAGAACAATTAAAACAATTAGTTGTATTGCAGTACAAATGATTTGCTATGTCACTCTCAGTCTCAAAACGTGAACGTGACTGACAAAAACACTCAACCTCAATGAAACTCAATGAAAAATTACTAATCTTACCTTGTCCTTCCCTACAGATAAACCCTATCTGTGACTAAACAATCTCTTAACATTTTGTGTTCTTTAGCTTTACTTTATTGATATAACTAACTTAACTAGTTGGTGACGTTAAACAGTTACTTATTAGGTTTTATGGGAATTTTGTTTACCAGTTTTCCGAAAATGCTTGTCCAATCTCACAACATTAACTACAAATATTTGAGTGAGCAGGGACAGAGGAGTTACCAGGATGATGTTTTATGGTCTCCATACATGCTTATGGAGTGTGTGTACATATTTGACATGTTGTGTGTGTTTTCTTACTGGAAGCCTTGCATGTTGTGAGCTCTCAGCAGGCTGTAGAAGTTGATATGTGTGTGGGCATGTGAGGTTTCTGCTACAGCCGCAGGCTCCTCTTTTCCCTCACGAATCATTGTCCTTTTCAGCAGACTGGAACACTTCAGAGCCAGCTCCAGAGCGTCCATCCAGCAGCGGCCTGAACACACAGACACTGATCAGCATCTCTGGATTTATAACACAGCAATTAACTATAACAACACATGGAGCAGCTCTAAAGTATAACCCAATGCCCAATTACAGCAACTACTTGTTCACAAAAAGCCAGCTGTTATTCAATGTTTTTCCAAAAATAAATAAAATAATCATGTCATTTCTGTTCATTTTCTGTTTAATCAGCCTATCTTAGTCCCATGGAACACCAAATTTTCCTGGTTAAAGATTGCTGAAGTACATACAGTTATTAGAGGAGAACTGAGCTGCAAAAACAGCCCATTCAAAATAAATCATGTCAGACAGGTGGGTGTGTGGGGTTTTACCATCAGATTCAGAGGCAGCACGGAAGATGAGGTGACTGCTGGGCAGTGGTTGCGTGATTGAGCCAACGGCTTCTCCTTTAGGGCCCTGAGATACACATACAAACATCCACATCGACGCACACCCTACACATGAGTGTGGTGTACAGACTAATTCAGTGAATGAAACACACAGTTCACTCTCCTTGGGTTGTTTCTTTCCATTAGAACTTTAACATCTGACAGTGCAGTATGACAGTCTGGTAGAAAAATGTGCTGTATGTGCGTACCTTCACAGCCCAAATAGACTGCTCCAGTGGGTGAAACAGTTTGAAGCAGAATCCATCCTTCTTTGAGGGTCTCTCAATAAGCTCGCAGGCGCTCAACAGCACGGTACCCACCCACTGCCCATTCTTATGGGTCTTATAGATCAGTAACACACCAGGCTTCAACACACACCATAACTTGGTCCAGCTCTTCAGAGTACCGCGGATCTACACACACAAAGATTGTGAGTATAGTGAAAATGCCTAAAATGCCTATTTTTATAGTGTACACCCTAAACATTCCCCCAAATATGCTCCTGGAACACTTTAATTTAATTTTTAACTCAGTTTAATGCATTACCCTTAAAGTAAAAGTAAAAATGTTAAACCCGCCTCTTTTCATTTAATTTACAGTAATAAAAATGCAAGGCTTTAAGAAGGATAAAATGAGAAACAAGAGAAACACTGAGACGATCCACAGGGGAGATCCTGGTCTGCAGCTGCCACAGACGCTGCAAACGGCAGCAGCAAGGAGAAATTGATAATCAGAATCAGAACTTACTAATACTAAATATACTACTATACTAATACGACAAGACACGGAGCAACCATGCTACAACATGCTGCAGCAGGCGTCTTGTTCTTTTTTTATGGTGGTTGACAACTAGAGAACCAAACCGCTGGACTGGTGGCGGTAATACAGTTCGGTTCTCAGAAAACAAATTCACATTAGATGCGTAAAAGTGAGGGGTTACTGTATTCTTGTTTGAGCTAGAAGTTGACCTATAGACCACAAAACACACACACCTTGAGCCAGTCTGCCATGACGATGACAGACGGATCAGTGATGGTGCTCAAGAGCTCTTTAGTCGCTCGCTTCTTCTCCTCCCTGTAGTTTTTCTTCTGCACCTACACACACAAACATACAACACCCACATACAACTCAACATACAAATAAATATTAACACCAATACACTCCTAAACGAACACAAATTAACAGCAAATTATTCTAACAAGAAAATGTCTCGAAACATATATGACCAAAAGCAAGAGGACACCAGACCAGAGAGAAAAGCAGGATTCATCACTCCAGAACACATTTCCGCTTTACCTGATTCCTGCCGGCCTTAAGTGCTAGGCATAGTGATCTAACGTTTAATGAGAGGTCAGAAAATAGTTCACAATTTATTGTAATTATGAAATATATGTGTATATTAACCTAACAAAAATATATTAAGTAACAAAGATTAATATTTTGGTCACACACATGGAAAATAATGACATCATCTAGTGTGCGACAAACCAAGCCATTACTACCTGTAACAGGCAAATTCCCTAAACACAATAAAAAAAAAACTGTTTTAATATGTATCACACACAGAGACTACACAGGTTTCGGTGTTAGGTGAAAGAAAACTAGCGACTTACCTTGAGAGACTCTTTCTTGGTGAGTTTGTTCCCAGAGGTTGAAACATCTTTATCTGATCCATTATAGAGTTTGGTCTCAGACTGTAAACATCATAACAGGCACATAAGTGAATACTAAATATAATGATGTTATAATATCAAAACTTAACACACTGCAAAATACAGTGTGTATGTGTGCACCGGTGTATCATACCTTGCTTTTAGATATGGAGAGACAGGAGTCCTCTTTCAGTGGCAAGATGTCTTCTTTCCGTTCAAAACCTGTGGACACGTGTCAAAAGTACATTCATTTACAATCGCAGAGGAAAGAATGTGTGTTTGTGTGAAAGGAGTAAAGCTGGTGATGGTGAATACTCAGCAATGAAGACAAGTACAAATCAAGTAGAGATGCTGAACTATTACACAAAAAAGAAATCAAGTAGAGATAATGAACCACCTTATGTCAGCCCCTGCTTACAAGGGCCATTTAGCTTTATTTTCTTTATTTGCTATTTTTATTTTAGTTGTACTGTTTTATGTTCTCAGCCTCTGAACAAACAAAAGCTTTGGCTCTGTTCCATTACTGGCTAAAGCATAAAATGTCCATCATCAGCCCTGTCATATAATGTCGCTTTATTAATACTAGACCAACATGTTTGTTGAACAGTAAATAAAATAATCAGTCCAACCAATCAGTCAGTCATCTAATCCAACACCGTGGTGACAAGCCTGAGGAGTGTGGTCTCTGCTTCTGCCCCCTGTTAAACTGTTCAGTTGGTTAATGGCACTAAAAGGCTATTTTTCACCGTCACGCTTTTATAAAGCTGTAATAAAATGAGCTTGCTGAGGTATGTTCCAAGGAAGAGAGAAAGAGATAAGGGGGGTAAATAGAAGAGCTGTTTAGTTAACTGGGGAGGGCAACAACGCAAGCTGGGTTAGCTTAGTTCTTCTCCTGGTGCTTTTCACTTTCACACCTAGGCTTTCAGTAACTACGATATTCCAATGTGTGCTATCTGTGATTACTGCTAATGGCACATACTGTTCTGTAGCAGCTTTTACTTCTCTCCCACGAGATTCACTCCCCACAACAACCCTGCTGAGTGTTGATTAGACAGACACTGTGGACGTCCACAAAAGGTAACCAAACCGCTTCAGCTGATTCAGAATCAGCTGCCAGGTTAGTGTTCAACGTTCCCAAGTTCACTCACACCACACCTTTACTAAGGACCTCCACTGGCTCCCTGTGCTGCTGGTGTTCAGTTCAAATCCTTAACTCTTGCTTTTAAGGCCAAAAACAGACTTGCACCAAACATTACAACATTGATCAAACG
>JBBJLR010000625.1:0-14424 GCA_037577145.1 Brachypetersius gabonensis | reverse complement strand
AGATAGATAGATAGATAGATAGATAGATAGATAGATAGATAGATAGATAGATAGATAGATAGATGGATGGATGGATGAAAGGGTGATAGAGGAACAGAGGAGAAACCTCAGAAGATGAAAAAACGCATTATTTGATATAATGCAAAACCAGAGGCACCCAAAACCACAGCGCAACATATTCACAAAGGAAAAGGTTGTTTTCTTCGGTGAAGTTCAGCAGGAGATCCTCTAGGTTCGATCATTGCTGTCTGGGTCAGTAGGTGTGGAGGAGCGGACAGAACAATGCTGCTCTCTGCTGGAGATAATATTCCCTCATCACACACTCATCAGCCAGAACATTAAACCACGTGCCTAACGGTGTTGGTCCTCCTCGTGCCCCCAAAACAGCACGGATCCCTCCAGGTCTGAGGTTCTGCACCGACAGATCCTATTATTCCTAAAAGCTGTGAGGTGGGGCTCCATGGAACGGACTCATTTTCCCCACAGAACCTTGATCTGATTGAGATCTGGGGAATCTGGAGGAACCTAGCGCTCTTTGTAATGTTCCTCAGGAAAGATCCAATCTGCTGTGATCACTGGGATCCTGTCCACGCACTGACCTCTGACCTTCTGCACACACACACACAGTGGCCTAAGGGCGTAATTCCACCTTTAATTACACAGTTAAGATCAGGACACATTTAAAAACGTGTACTGAAAATACAAATATTTTATTTAAATTATGTTTATTATTTACTGACTGATCATTATTTGCTGAAATGTTTATATTATTATTTGCTTTATACTTACATTTACGGCATTAAGCAGACACTTTTATCCAAAGCGACTTCCATTCCCTAACTTGCTTAGGATCCCAGTGGTGGTTTTGCTGAAGGTAGGATTCGCTGTGTTTCCTGTAAAGGTTTCTTTTGGGGGGGGGCTATTATTATTATTATTGTTGTTGTTGATCATATTATTAGTCTTATGTTGATTGATGATGATGATGATGCTTTTGTAAGCTGCATCCCACACCACACACTCCTGTTCTCCTAACACTACTGAACATATCTGTAATGTGTGTATTTGTGCCTTTTGGGACAAAGCCAATATTCTGTGTAACTTCCGGATCAAAACTGATGAACTAAAATAAAAACATATTCTTTTCATTTTTTAATGTTAGTGTGTGTTTGTGTGCACATTCCAGTTTTTACTGAAAAATAATGTTTCGTTAGAATTAGCCTGTCGAGTAAGACTGCATTTCTGAGATAACTCCTCCCAGCACCTGGGCTGATAAAACTGAAGATCAGCTCACATCCTCACATCCATCAAATCCAGCCCACATCAAGATCAGACCAGTCTGACGCATGGTAAGAACTGTACCATTTATAAAAGTTATTCTTAAACTTGTTTTCAGCTAAAAACATATTTAGTCCGTCCCATCCAGGGGACGACATCCAGGAAGGATTTTTACCCTCCAGTCTCTTTTATAATCAATTCCAGTACCATCACCGTAAGCTTGAGTATCTGATACCAGTACCAATCCAGTACCTTTTCTTCTTCAACAACTAATCTGTTAATAACACTCTCTAAATCTGTCGAAATTGGAAACTGTTCCCTTAGTTAAAAAAAAGTTAAAAAATATTTTGTACACCCCTATAATGTCCAGTGTGTCCATTATGGAGTTCTACACACATGGCTTTTTAGCTGTTTTACACTGTTTGTGTGCAGGAGTGTATTTTAGGTGCACTATGTAGGCAGCAAAGAGCCATTTGGGACGCAGCCCTGCTGTTTGTCTGTGTTACTCGCGTCTGTGTATCTCTCTTTACGGCGCATTGCTCAGAGTTTAGTTCAGAATTTACAGGATCATTCAGCCTTTTACAATATCAGATCCAGTGTTGTTAGCCCCATCACTCAGCATAACAGTTCTCTCTCTCTCTGGGTGGGTAGGGTGGTCCTTGCTCTCCCCCATCACTCTGTATAACAGTCCTCTCTCTCACTGGGTGGGTAACATGGTCTTACTGGTCACCCATCACTCAGTTTTTTTGTTTTTTTTTTACCTGTTGTATCCAGCTTCTTAGCAAGCAGAATGTGAAGCTGGGTACCATGATGTGCCAGACACCTTTGCTTTGCCAAGTGGGGCTTGACAGTATAAGCCAATCTTGTTATCTGAACTTTATTCATTCATTCAATTTAAATTAAACTAAATCATACATGGATAGAAAATAGTATAGAGAGAGGATGAAGAAGATGAAGTTGAAGGTTGAAGATCCAAATGAAAACTGCTGTTATTGTGTAATCTCTCCAAAGGCTGCATCTGAAAAACAATACCCAGCCACACAAACACAGAACAAGACACAAAGCTACGGCAACACTGTACCAGCACAGAGACAACATACACTCCTACAGTCAGCACTATAACAGCACACAGAAATCATAATGTATTCCTATACCTGTGATTGTCGTATGTATGTCTATGTATATGCGCGGGTGTATGTGTGTGTGTGCGCGTACATGTGTGTGTATGTGCATATAAGAGTGTGCCTGAGCCTATATGTACGCGTGAGTGAGTATGTGTTTGTGTGTGTAGAAGTATGTGCGTGTGCGCATTTGAGCGTGCCTGTGCCTATATGTATGTACATTTACGGCATTTATCAGACGCTTTTTACCAAAGCGACTTTCATTGCTCAGGGACCCAGCTGTGGTGCTGAAGGTAGTATTTGAAACCATGACCCAAGTATCCTACCCACTGAGCTACCTCCACCTCATGTATGGGTGTGAGTGTGTGCGAGTGTGTCATGGAATGTTTTGCAACGTGTGAAGAGCCATGACCGCGCCGTCCTTCTAAGGAAAAACAGCAGTGTCACACCCGAGTGAAAAAAGTGAGAAAGGTGACATTCTTCTCAATCCAAAACAAGAACCATTTATCAAGAACTCCTGCTTAATTACAGAGACACGCCAGCACTGATTTGTCTTTTTTTGTTTTATTTCCTGTTTGTTTGTTTTTCTATTACCAGTACAACTGGGAGTGCTGTGATAGCAGTGAGAGGGATTTTGGGTGGTCAATGTTTACTATAATGGGTCTGTATGCATCTCAGAAGCTCTTGATCAGACATGGATCAGATACAAATATGGTATAAAAGCACTTTGTTCACACCTGCATATTTAATATGGATCAGAACAATCTAGATTTAATCCTGATTCTCATGATGTAACCAGGTGAGAGGAATCAAACAGAAGTTACTGTTACTGTTACGTACGGTTACTGTAAGAGGCAAATTCACAACTGATATGCAAGAAGTGATTTGTGGGCTGAGTGTCATTTTGTTAAAAAAAAAAAAAACTTGAGCAATGAAATTTAAGGAACGTTTTCTACTTTTAAACCAAACTGGTTCTCTCAAATCTTCCATGATTTTAAAGCGATCTGTGGGTTTAATTGAATTTAATAGCAGTTTGTTGAATTATTTGTTCTGTTGACCTACAGGGCTGTTGGCTGCTGGACTGCAGAAATGGAGCCGTCACCCACCCTGGCTTCAGACATCGAGGTCACACTTGGAGAGTGTGAGGACTTAGAAAGTTAGAGGACTTAGAAAGTCGTTCCAGAAAGTGAGAAGAAGAGTTTGAAGAGAAGATGTCCAAGCTAAATAAAAAATGAGCCCGTCAAAAAGAGGCCTCTAACAGATGTGTGGAGCAACTGAAGCTGGAGATAAAGAGGATGGAGACTAGCAATGAAGAACTTCATTCCAGAAGAACAAAAACTCCAGGCAGAGACAAAGGTTCTGGCAGAGGAACAGGCTGAGAAACAGGCTCTGCACAAGGTCCTGGATGAGAAACTGGCTGAGCAACAGGCTGAGAAACAGGTCCTGGCTGGGAAACAGGATAAGACACAGGCTCTGAACAAGGTCTTGGCTGAGCAACTGGCAGCGAATGAAGAGAAGCTGGATGAGAATCAGTAAGAGCCTGAGTTTAAAGACGTTGAAAAGCTAAAGCAGAACCAGATCAGGAACAAGTGAAACACTGTTAAGAGTTAGTTTATGAAGCAGTTAAGCTTATTTTTTTGTCAAACATACGGTTTGGATCCTTAAATATCCCTGATAGTAATCATTTCATTGTTCTTTTTGTTTTTTATACTAGGATTTACTCCAGACAAGAACGGAAGCACTTTATTTGAAGGTGGTTATAAAGACTAAATGACACGAGAATAAGGCTTGGAGAATGTGTTTAGGAGCAGGCACATAGGTCCAGTTCTAGGACCAACTTGAGAACCACTGGTTTAAAGCCCCCTTTATAGTGACCCTGTTATCATAAAAAAATCATCCTTTGACAATAATCTGTGTGTTATGAAATAATTACTCATTTTACACACATCATTCAGTAACTGAGCACCTTTCCTATAGAAAGCTTTCAAATAAAGTGCTGTTCTGCATCTGCGAGCTGGGATATAATTCTAATAATACAATAATAAAGTGTGCTTTTATAGGGTGTTCTTTTAACTGGTGACAAATGAATGATCCTGCTGTGGGCCAACTTTTTCTCTTCATGTTGTGGTCTTGGTAATGACTTTACATTTTTAAATAAAAGGGGAAAAAAATCAAAATAAAGTGAAAGTGTGTCGTTTCTCTGTTTACTCTGATATTGATTTTAATCAGAACAGGAACCGGAGCTCTAATTGGGTCACTTTCGGAACAGCTGGACCCGGAACTGTTTATGTACCTCCCTTGTCTTTTAGAGTCAAGTTGTGATTAAGTTTCAGGTTTACAATTTTGGTAATATTTTATGATGTTTGACTGAATCCGTAGTTTGAAGTGATTATTGTATATCAGTCAAGACTTTAAATGATCCGCTACAGAGACTCGCAGCTCTCTGGAGTCCGTTTTTCTTGTTGTCTGTTGGGCCACCGTACACACATTTCATGTCCTACGCTTTTTGAGCTTTAAGCTTCGAGCATCAATTAATTTGACTGGGAAACAGAGAAGCTTTAACAAAACTTAATCTCACCATCACACTTACATTTATAAAATCAAAATGTAAGATACAAACGAAAGGGAAAGAAAATAAACAGTGAGCAAACAATGAAGCTGAATGAAAAGAAAGGAGTAAAATAGAGAAGGAAGGAAGAGAAAATGAGGCAGGCGCCTAGACAAAAGCCAAAATAAATAATAAAGACAAATGAGATCTCTGGAAGCCTGTATGAGCACCCAGAGAGCTGAACAGGTCTCACCTGTTCACTAGGAGCGGTCGATGTAAGAAAGATGAGTCATGCTGCCCCCTGCTGGCTGCAGGAGGTGAAGCAGCCTGAGACAAGTCCGTACTCACACCAGACTCAGTTGTGTGGTACTGACCCTGAGCTAAACACCCTAGCTGGTCTGATCTCACTCTGCATTTACTGTGACCCAAAACCTGAAACTTGTCTGAACACATTTCCAGAAGATACTGCAGCTCTTTAGCCCAGAGTTTCCCTTTGTCTGCACTGTGTGTTTACATAGGACAGTCTGATTTGGGTTCTGTGCTCATCACACTATATATAGTCTGACTGAACTATAACTAAGTCCAACCAAATCAAACCAGAGGCAGAGCTGAACTGTGTGAGTGCACCTGAACCGTACCAGAATCCTACTGAATGATGTCTGAGTCTGACTGAACATTGTCCAAGTCCGACCAAACTGAGTCTGACTGAACTGTGTCCGAGCCTGAATCAGTCTGAATGAATCAGAGTCAGACTATACCATGTTACCATGTTACACCACTACAAACAAGTCCTGCTGAACCGAGCCTGAGTTCCTGACCTTTTCAGACCTTTTGGTGTTTGAAGGTTGGAAGAAGTGTAAGATCTTTTAGAGCTTGGAGAGGTCAGGGGTTTCACCATGGGCGCCGGAACCCATTTTCAATATTATTTGTTTCGTGCCCCCACTTTTGTTTCCCAAGCCTCTTTAAAGGTTTATTTCTGTACACACCACTCAGCTCAACACTACCCCTTAGTGTCAGGCTTATCACTGCAATAGCTGTTGCACTCGGCACTATTTTACCTTTAAACAAATATAACACTGATTTGTGCACGAACCAGATCAACCACTTTACATTCAGAAATTGCTCCAGACAGGAAACATCTCAGAAACACTGAAGGAAAAATAACTTCTTATGAAAAAACACCAGTCAAGATGGACAAGTGGTAAGAGCTGTAATATTGTTTTTATATCTGTGCTGTTTAATATCAGAGACTGTTCAGACAGGACGTTCTACAGAATAGTCTACAGAACCTGCTAACGTGCTCATAACTCTCCATGAAGCTCCGGTGGAAGAATATTTCAGGCTTTCTCTACATAAGTTTTCTTTGAGTCGTTTTGAAGCAAAATGACTCAAAGTAACAGTAATATGCAAAGGACAGATTCCCCCGGTCACCTGAATAGTGTCTGGTCTGTGGTGTGAAACACTGGACCACAGGCAGGACTGGAGATCCTGGATTGAAGAGCAGAGATGAAATAAACTGAGGAATCTGTTCAGAGCTGTGAACAGTCAGGCTGTGTTTACAAAAAAATGATTAATTATTGAATGCAGAACATGAAAGCTAGTGGTGGGAGTCATTTTTCAAAATCATTCGTTTAGTCCTCCCCACTTTTACCCTCCCGCACAAGTGGCGAGATGTAGAAACCCGCCTGCCGCACCTTCTCTTCTGGACTACAGCCAAGACACACACACACACACACACACACACACACACAGACACACACACACGGATGATAGCAGAGACATAGAGCCCTGTGTTGCCCCACGTTAAAAATTCTTCCTGTGGCCCTGGAGTCATTATGGAAGCTACTGTGCGTTACTATGATGAAATAACATGAAGAATATTAACAGTCTCTTAACTTCCATGGGAAAGGCGAGGCAAAGTGGCCTTGGAGTCTAAGGAGCATCCAAATGAAAAGTATCTCCGTCACTGCATTTGTAAATATGTCCAGTAGGGGGCAACAGTGCGGCATATGTTGCTGTAGGAGCTGTGATTGTGGCCTTTTATAAAGGTGCAGCGGATAAAAATATTATATTTTTCACCATCAGGGTTTTAGTTTGTTCTAGATTTGCTGCTTTAATCCTCCAGACACCCCCGAACACAGCCTCTGAGCTCCCAGTTGTATTGTCACTCTCATGAGAGACTGAGACACCTGAGCTAATGTTTTTTTTTAAATATTTTACCACCCAGTAACCATCACTGTCCATACAGAAAAAGATACTATATTATGTAAAGAATGAAAAAAGATGAGCTCTCTGGTTCTAAAGCTTTATTTGTGTTTATCATAAAGGGCAAATTTACACAGCTTTCGGTCCACAGCTAATGTCTGGTCCTTGGAGCAACCAGGCAAATTCAACGAGGCAAAACCCCTAGAGACTATAAGGTAAATATAAACAATCTGCGCAGAGCTTTTTTTTTTCATGACCCAAAACATGAAAAAAATATATTTAGAATATATTCTAAATAAATATTGTACTTATAACAGTAACTATAACAACAGGCTGTTTTGCCATAATTTTATAACATGTACCAAAAATGTTTAATAAATGTGTTCCAAGTTGTTGCAGAGGATTCAGATTCAGTTTTAATGTAGGAGTGACACACTGGTGGGGGATGGGGGTCTGGAAACTGTGTTGGTTGGGGTGGCATTGGTGGACCTTTGCTTTTGGCTTCTAGCGAGTTTACATTATAAAAATCACAGGGTGTATAAGTTGGGGTGGGGGCAATTTTTTTTAACATAATGATTCTGCCGCCCATGGAAAGTTAATAATAGGAAAGGTAATATTTTGAATGCTGCATGCTAACAAATTTGAATCAGTCGGTAGCACTAACATTAGCTAATTTATAATGTTAGTGTTTGTCTCATGCAAGAATGCAAGTAGGAAAACTTTGTTATGTTTGGTTACTTACAAATGAACTCTTTGTATGATGCTGTCAGAGGGGGGTGTTTCATATATGGATGGATGGATGGATGGATGGATAATCATATAGACATGGTCAGTCATCACTAAGATGTGGGTCAACATGTTTATCTGTCTTACCTTTAAAACAGGAATGTCCCTCTACATCAGGACGTCCACAGTGTTGTTGGCAGGCCAAGCAGAGTAAATCTTGGTGCTCTTGCTGCTCCCAGTCTGACCACATTTGCTCCATCTCATAGTCTGACGTCTCTTGGGACAGATGCGTACAGCTACGCATCTATGGCTACTAACCCACCAGATGAAGAACTTCAGCAATTGAGGCTGTACCCTCGCTATTCCGAGCCAGGAGACATGGCACGCGATTTGTTTGAAAGAAGGCACTTCAATGTGGTTAGTGAGTCGTCCATGGGGAGAATCATCAATATGAGTAATGACATCAGGTACTATGGCACACATCTGAGAATCTTTCAGAAAAAACACTCTTTAGATGTTTTTTTAACTCTTTATGTGATGAAAAATGTTTTCTTTCTTTCGGCATCATATGCAATCAGTGGTATTTTTGCACCACACGAAGCCCCGGCAAACTTCAGAACTATAGAGCAGAGGCAGAGCCGTCAGTACACTAAGCCAGAAGATGTGGCCTGCGATTTGTGTGAAGGAATGAAGTTGAAAGCGTGCAAGTCCTGCATGACCTGCCTGGCCTCCTTCTGTGAGATACACATCCAAGATCACTACAGGAGCGAGGCGCTGCAGAGACACCTGCTGGTGGAGGTCACCAAAAGCCTCGACATACTTCAGGAGAACGCTCAGCTGAAGAAATCGATCGTGGAGGAGCGGAGGGAGAAGCTGGCCCTGAGTAAAGAGATAGAAACACTGAAGCAGAACACACCTGTCGCAGGTAAGAGATGAGAGACTCGTTCAGAGGGTAAATGAACAGCTAGCTAGCCTGACATTGTTACATTGGGTATTTATTTTTGTCATTTGTTGTTTTTTCTTGTTGCCTCATGTAGCAATACCAACAATATCCACTAGAGAGCACAACCTTTTTCTCCTGATTTCTTTCAAATTTTCTATTGATTTTTGTTCTAAGAAGAGAGATGTGTCTTCTGTAGAAGAGAAGGCCCAGTAAACTGTGGAAACATCTGAAATATTTAGGTCATATTTAGAATCATATTTCTGTTCTGCAGTTCTGCTCTTACTCCAGTATTCTGTTCTGGTTGGAAACAACGGGGCTTAATTCTTAAAACACCATCCAATCACAACATTTCTGTAGTAGCAGTAGTAGTAGCTAAGCAAGCTCTCCCATTGGTCAGACCTTCAGGAACTAAACTGAAGTCCTATTGTGTCTCTTTGCCAGCACACTTGATTGAAGTAGTCGCCGTATAAATGCTGCACACAAACTCACATAATCTAGAACCCACAAAACATGTTCATATGCAATACTGTTAGCTTAGTGCTAACATACTGCTAGAACCCCATAAGGATTGCTAGCATTGTTGTAAAGTTCTTTTGTTTTTGAGAAATTTTGCTATTCAAGGCCTGACTGGCCTAGCTCTGATAGCAGGTTCTGGACTGGCATTCGAGGCAGTGAACGTCCACATTGCTCACATTCGAAATGTTTTCCTCTTTCCAGCCAACGTGGCACTGGATCCACCTACAGCTCAGCGCTCACTCACAGTGTCCAGCGATCAGAGACGAGTAGGTCTGGGAGAAACAATAAACGTCCACTACAACAGTGAGCAGAGGTTTCATAAGTGGGAGTGTGTCCGAGGCTCAGAGGGCTTCAGCTCGAGGCACCACTACAGTGAGGTCAACAGGGAGTTCACTGTTGGTATGACTAGACAGTCGGCTCAGAAGTTCACCTTCTCGCCCAGTGAGGGACACTGAGACTAAACGTTACATTCACACATTCAGAGAAATGCTCTTCAACTGCTATATTATAGATATATCCTGTATTCAGTACTCTGTCAAAACCAGAGGACCTTTCGGAGCTTAAATATTGTCTTCAAATGGGGATCTGAATAAACAGGAGTTATGTTGGGCAGTGCTGCCTCCCTGTTCCCCCAGTGTTAACAACAATGGACCCCCCTAAAGTGTTGCCCCCCCAACTCTTGTCAAATACACAGTCCCTCCAAATGTCAACAAATCGGCCTCCTGCTAACAATTACAATACATACCCCAACTATCGACAAATTTGATGCAACCCCATTCGATGAAAACAACCACCTCTTCTAAGTTTCATCAAATGACAACAAATAAGATCGCCTTTTCAACTTTTGACAAATATAATTGCAGCTGGAAGCTGACAACAATTTAGTGAATTCTTAACTCTGCTGCACTTCCACAGGCAAACACAAACTATGACTGTCCATGTGATGACGGGAAATGACTAATTTTACAATAATCAAGTTTTATCAAAAGTTTTCAAGAACTTAATGAACTGTTTCTGCATGTCAGGATTAGCCGTGTGTCATCTGTAAAATATTTAACTTTCTGCATGTATACTGTATTCACCCCCCATCATTATAGTCTGATGTTATTACTTTTCCGTTTTCATACCCCTAAAACAGTTTGATTGCTTGTCTTTGTGTTTTGTGTAAATTGATTGTATATAAAAAGTAAAAAATAAGAGTTTTCAGAAACTTCACTGGGGGGCTACAAGAAGTGTCTCACTGCAGTTATTTCAGCCAAAGTGGGTAAAACTAGCAATTAGGGGGTAGGGTTTCTTAACTTTTTCCTCAGTTAGAGGATGCATTTTTGTTTGTATTTTGTTAATTTTAGTTGCTTACTTGCAATTGAATCCATTTCTTTTCCAGGGATAAATGAAAACAAGATTAGTCATTGATATGTGAACATTTCTAAATAAAAAATTGAATATTTAATGGGGTGTCCTATTTTTTTTCACATGACCGTAGCTACTAATGGCTAACAGTGGTTAACAGATGCTAACAATGGCTACTGAACTGTGTCAGAGTCCTACTGAACTGTGTCTGGATATGACTAAACAGTCTGACTGAACAGAGCCAAAGTCTGGCTTAACTACATTTGAATCCTACTGAACCGTGTTTGAGACTTTTTCAGAGGTGCCCCTCCAGAAATCCCTAATTTTGTCCAGTATTAAGAAATATACAATGTTTCAGGACCCGGGGTGTGTAGGCTGGAGGAGTCTTTCCATTTGTCTTGATAGGAAACATCCCACATGAGGAGGTCTGGAGAGGTCTCCTCTCAAAATTGGGCTTCTTGTACTTCCAGCAGTTTCTCCGATGTTTTACATAAGCATGGGATCTGCTAAACTGCCCCACCCACGTTTTCACAAACCTCCTTAAAGGTTTTTCTGCTCACACCACTCAGCTCAACACTGCCCCCTATCGTCAGGCTCTTCACCTCAATACTGCACTTTAAACAACAACTCCCTCCTGATTAGCGCTCCAACCAGATCAACCACATTCCATTCTAACAGAAATTGCTTCAGACGGGAAACATTTCCAAAAAAGACGGAAGGATAAATAACATTGAAGAAGACCCCGATCCAGATGGACAAGCGGTAAGAGCTGTAATAGTGATTCTATATCTGTGCTGTTTAATATCAGGGACTGTTCAGGCAGGACGTACTACAGAATGGTCTACAGGACCTACCGACATGCTCAACTCTCCATGAAGCTCCGGCGGATGAACATTTCCTGCTTTCTCTACTTTAGTGTTACTTTGTGTCTTATTTAAACAAAAAGGTGGGAAGGACAGAGTCCCCCAGGTCATCTGAAGAGTGTCTGGTCTGTGGTGTGAAACGCCGGAGCACAGGCAGGACTGGAGATCCTGAATCAAACAGCAGAGATGAAACAAACTGAGGAATCTCTATTCAGAGCTGTTTACATTAAAGAAAATTATTAGTGAAACCTGGTGCTAGGAGTCACTGTGGAAATGACAACACTACAATGATGAAATCTGTTCCATATGATATTATTGTTTTTTCCACTGTAAACTCGACAAATTGTTCAGTACAGGACTCTCTGCAGTGTCTCGGACCTCCTTTACCATCTACACGCTGTGGAAACATCATCAGAGTGGACACGTACTAAAAAAAAGACAATTTAATGTTTTTTTAAAAATGCTAAATAATATTAAATAAATATTGTTGCTGTATTGATATAATCTCATGCCAGACAAAAATTGTTATACAAAATTCTGACACATTATTAAGAGTTTGATTTAAAAACAGAGGATCTGAAATATTTGTCTGAATCAAAACGGCAAAATCATTAAAATCCTGGAAGAATCTTCATTTTATGCTCTTTGTTTACAAACAAAATGATAAATATTGTTTGTTGCTTTTATTTTTCTTTGAAGTGAAGAGGTGGTCCGGCCAGGGTCACCCGGCTGCAGGTCGGCGGCGAGCGGCTGGTCTGCAGAGGTACCCCTCAACTTCACAGGAATCAATCTCAGGTAGAACACTAACAGGTGGACTAGAACAATGGTTCTCAACCTTTTTAACATTGAGGCCCACCATCATCAAAATCCACGTAGTGGCCATCACCATCCACACAGAGACCATTCCCATCAAGTGTCCATCACATTCAGCATAGTGACCATCACTGGCCACACAGAGACCAACACTGTGAATCCTCACTGTGCTTTTGAAGCAAAAAGGTGGGCAGGAGAGTCTTCCAGGTCGTCTGAAGCGAGTGTCTAGTCTGTAGAGAGAAACACCAGACCACAGACAGGACTAGAGATCCTGGATTATGAAAGGTGGACTAAAGTTCAGTGTAAAATAAAATCATTCATAAATAGAACATGAGACTAGAGCCGGGAGTCACCACAGAGATGACAGTACATAGAATTACACTTTTTCTATGGTTTTGATTGTTTCCTTTTTTATTTAGAAAGATTCTGCTTTTTATTTACAGATTTAAATAGAAATAATGTCAGAATGTTAGCGTTCTCAGAAAAGAAACGTGGTTTGTTGCTTTTATTTTTCTTTGAAGTGAAGAGGTGGTGCGGCCAGAGTCACCCAGCTGCAGGTCGGCGGTGAGCGACTGGTCTGCAGAGGTACCCCTCAACTTCAAAGGAATCAAACTCAGGTAGAACACTAAAAATGGTTCTCAACCATTCCAACATTAAGGCCCACCTCTATCACAGCATGTTGCCAAGCCTCACTTGATAATATTAAATAGCCAATTGCGGTTATTTAACCAAATGTTTCGATTTTAGATTTGCAGCCCAATTAAAAGATTTTGCGGCCCATCATTAGTCCGCAGCCCAATGGTTGCGAAACCCAGGACTAGTAAACTGTAAACTCACCTACAGCGCCGCCCTGTGGACAGTAGGGGGCAGGGGTATGTTAATCGTCTTTAGGCAAAGCAAGGACGGAGCTTTCAAAATGAAAAGTATGCATATATAAATATAACATTTTACCACTCAGTAACCATCATTGTCGACATAGAACAAATATTATATTATGTAAGGAATGAAAAACTGATTCTAAAGATTTATTTGTGTTTTATCATAAAGGCCAAACTCACAGAGCTTTCGGTCTACGACGACTAACTGGTCCTTGGAGCAACCCAGCAAATTTAATGAGGCAGAACCTCTAGAGACTAAAAGGTAAATATAAATATCTGCACAGACATCATGTTTAATTTTTCATGACCCAAAACATCCTTTCATCTTGTGTGTCAAGATAACATACTGCTCTGGAACTGGAGCTTTATTTTTATTATAAACAGTAACTATAACAACAGGTGATGCCATAAATATCTGTGATGACCAGAAAATGCCTGCCGTGTAAACCTTAAGCTGCGTCCAAAATCGCATACTTCCATACTATATAGTATTCGAAAAACAGTATGCGAGGCGAGTAGTATGTCCGAATTCATAGTATTCGAAAAACAGTAGGTGAGAAGAACCCGGATGACCTACTGCTTCCGGCCGAATTCCATTCATACTACCGTCATTCATACTATATAGAACGTACTATTTTGACGGTATAGTACGTACTAACTCAAATGTAGTACGCAGTATGTACTATGCGATTTCGGACGCAGCCATTGTTTCCAAGGATGATCACAGGTTTTCCCTTTATTTACGACATGTCCCAAAAAATATAGCATTTACCAAGGTGTTTGAAATTCTTCAAACAATAATTTAATAATGTTTAATATAATGGTTCCAGCACCTATGGTTGTTAGGTGCGATTATGATATGTTTTGCACGCTGCATACTATTATTATTATTATTATTATTTACACACGGTCAATCAGCAGTAAGATACTGTTCAACATTACGGCCCCTTCAAAAACGTCCCTCTAAATCAGGAAAATCCACTGTGTTGTTGTCAGGGCAACCAGAGTGAATTTTGGAGCTCTCACTGCTCCCAGACTGACCACAGGGTAACAGTGAAGAGGATTTGTTTAATAAAAGTTGCTTGATGTGGACATTTTCTCATTGGTACCATCTCATAGTCTGACGTCTCATGGGACGGCTGCGTACAGCTATGTATCCATGACCACTAACCCACCATGTGAAGAA
>JBBJLR010000615.1:0-14425 GCA_037577145.1 Brachypetersius gabonensis | reverse complement strand
CTCTCTCTCTCTCTCTCTCTCTCTCTCTCTCTCTCTCTCTCTCTCTCTCTCTCTCTCTCTCTCTCTCTCTCTTCTGTGTCCTTTGCAGGAGTGACGTGTGGAAGTGAGAAAGGCCTGTCTCTCTAAAGGAGGTCCTGGTTAATGACTGAGGACTGTAAGGACCTGTCTGTATGTAGTAGACGGAATCGGGACTTTGAGCTCTCTTTTTGTCACGTTTGAAACTTAAGATGCTGCTGATGTGTCTTCCTCCCTCAGCCGACATGACGATATAGAGTTGCTAGGTTACGGGAACGCAGGTGAGACGGACGCTGCTCTGTCTGACATGTTTTTGTTTGGTATTTTTTAACGTTTTATAATTTAATGTAAATATTTATCAGATCAATACATAGTATTGTATAATCTATACATTTTACTATTATTTTTCTTGTGGCAAAACACATCTCACTTTACTAGTATGACAAGAACAAGGCAGACCACCTGCAACTTCACTGCTTTTAAGACACTCAGGAAGCCACGAAGGCTGCTCACAAGAGCGCTCTGGCAATCGGTGGCATGAAGAATCCTCACAGTCACAGGCCCGGCATCGTGGCTCTGAGAGAGATCCGCTGTTACCAAAAATCCACAGAGCTGCTGATCTGCAAGCTGCCCTTCCAGCGCCTGGTGCGTGAGATTGCTCAGGATTTCAAGACCGACATCCGCTTCCAGATCTCCGCCGTCACGGCCCAGCAGCGATGGGGACTCGAGTCTGAGACTCGGACTCGAGTCGCACTTAAGTCGCACAAACAAAGACTTGTTACTTGACTTTAGACTTGCCCTCAACGACTCGAGACTTGACTCGGTGCTGTGACTCGTGAGTCAAAACTCGTAAACCATGTTCATTTCATGGAATTATTTATTTATTTATTGCACTCTTTCCAACGACCCAAAAACCGCTCACCTTGCACCAGTGTCCCATTACTTTTGTCTGAGGTGAGCGGTTTTGAGCTTATAACAGTTTTTGAGGGGTTGTTGGAAAGGGGTCACGGAGCCCCATCTAACTGTGGAGTTTCACATTTAGAGTGGAGATATATTTTTCATATTTAACATTTAGATTTAAGATCATTTAAGCAAATCCTCCATGTTGGTGAGGGCAGATCACAGCACGCAGCCCCACCCCCTGCTAAGGAACAGCCAATTGTAATCACAGGGCGTGGCCAATTAGCATATCTTCTAAACGTTCACTCAAAGACTTGAGACTTGACTTGGACTTGGTAAAAATGACTCGTGAACATCTCTGCGGCCCAGCAGGAAGCCAGCGAGGCTTTACTTGGTGGGTCTGTTCAAGGACAAGGACCTGTGCACCATCCACACTAAAGCACAAGGATTGTAAACTCTTCTTAATTTAATTGATCTATTCTTTCATTTTTATTTTTGGATAACTTCTTTAAAGAGACCTTAAAAGTAGTGAAAGGCGCTTATAAATAAAATGCATTGTTATTATTATTATTATTATATTTTCAGAGGGGGAATTAATCACAACACCTGGTTTGGGACTTTTGAATTACAAAAACGTTCCTCACAGATCTGCAACAGATTTCCCTGACTGGTTTAGAAAGCAAAGGATGGATGGATGAATAATTAACTTGAATTAAGAAAAGTGTATTACAGAAGCATTCTAACCTCAAAACATCTTATAAATAAACTCTCCTAACTGTAGGAGAACCCTTCCGCTGTCCTAACTGTTGCCAGTTGATTATTTAGACTATGGGCGTGTAACAAGGAAACGGTTACTTCGCAAGATTACATGGTGCGTTAGTTGCTAGGTAACAGACATAAAAGTGGATCATCGATGTTAGATTGCTTATTTAGGATTCTTAACTCGAGATAAGATAGGATTCCTAAATTCAGTTAGGATTTGCTTTTGTAATACCAAATTGAAACAAAATGATCATCTTAAATCATCCTATCTTACCTTTATACTTAAAATAGGAAGTTTCTGTAATACGGCCCCAGACTTCCAGTCTCCGAGCACTTAACTGACACTGGAAGGTATTACAGTTGTTATCCTGTAATACCAATTTAAAGATTGTACATTTCCTGATCACTCTAAACAGACACATATTTATATGCAGTCACACCTTTAGAGTCATGTTTCTTTATTTATTTACATTAGTTCGGTCAAGACAGCTTGCCCTAGGTCATTTTTTCAAGCTGCCACATTCTCATTCACTCTCTGTCATGTCTTTCACACATCAAAGGAAGAGTACAATTGTTTCTTTTATTCTGGTATCTCTGACATCTTTCACAATTCAAGGTCATATGACATGTTAAGATCTTCCTCCCATTCTTCTTTCAGACCCTTAGTGAGTGAGCATTTCATTTCAGTCCTTGATCCCATAAGGAAGTCATTGGGGAGCGTGGATAATTGGTATGTTACATTGTGGAAGAGATTGTGGAAGACATTCCGAGATTCTGGAAGGGCTTTGATGATGATATAAATGAAACTTTCACTGAATAAAAATAAGCCAGGAACACTGTAGGGTATTGTGTGGTTAACCCCTGAACGTCAACTTGAAATATTGATAGTTCTCTAGTCGTGATTCATTTTATGGCTTCATTTAAGGAACAAAATTCTTTCTTTTCTTGGAATTTCATGCTATATGAAGACTTGAAAGTTAAACTTTTGTGCCCCTATAAATGTATTCTGATTCATGTTTAACACTGTGCCCTAAAAAGTAGGGGCAAACAATCTTAATTAATACGTAATTAGTCTGAGGTTTATGGGGTTAAATCCCCCTAAACCACATACAGAAATGTGTCCACCTTCTGCTTTTAAGCAGAAGGACTGAGCAGCTTCATTCTAAATCTTCACACAATAGTGGTTAATATTGCCAGGGAAGCAGCACCAGACAAAGATGAAACATGAGAAAGAGCAATAGAACTCTTGGCAATACAGCTTGATAACATATTTCATCCGGCTTCACAAACTACTGAGAACAACAGAGAGCCAGACATACATATGAGTATTTTTAAGCACATAATGCACATAAATTCAGCACATAAACCACACAAATTCAGTATCTGAATTTGACATAAAGGATGGTCCTATATACACCATGCAAAAGGAGATAAAAAAATAGTGCTGGAGTATCTTTTCAGGGCATTTGGACAAACTGACCAGCTCTTATCACAGCTGTCACTTCCTAGTTACTTCTGGGTTATTTGATTTGTTGATGTGTTGACTGTTTTTTTGTTGTTGTTGTTGCTTGTTTGTTTTTTCTGTTAATATTAAAATGTAAAGATGTACAAATGAACACTACGATACCGTAGAAACCTGGCCCATTCTGGACCTGTTTTATTAAGAAAACATAGAATAACTGTAGATTGCATAAGGAATTACTAGACATTTTGCTGAAAATAACATGTAAATGATACATGAGTCTGAGTTCAAAAGAGGTGTTAGCTGAAATATAGGTGACTGGGGGAATTATAAAAAAGCAAGACACGTAATAATAATAAAAAAAGCAAAATGATTATTTTATATAACAGCTGGGTTGAGAGAGGATCCCAACAATGCTTCCCTAAAGTACCCTTGAGCAAGGTTTCCCTCACACTTCTCTCCAGGCCACTGCTTCACTTGGTGAATGGGTTGAATACAGAGAAAGCAGGTATATATATAAACTGAAACACACAGGTATATATATTGACATGGACAATGGAAACACCTGGGCAAGGAAACAAGAACAAGACAGGTGATAATAATAACAAGATGGTGGGTCATAAACAAACCAACAACTAACTCAAATTGAACAGAAACACATGGGAGATATAAACAAACAGAGACAAGGCACAAAGCGGTGGTAGAATGTTACACCATATAATAATACAATCAGTTCAATAGCAGAGTGAGCAGACCAGGTCTGTCTAGCTGCAGAACAGGGAGCTGCAAATGATCTAATTCAATTTAAGTGAATTTAATTTAATTTAAAACCCTGATTTAATGAAAGACTCAAGGAAAATGTAATTACAACAGACTGATAGTGAATAGCCTGCAACATGTCTAATCATCTGTTGTAGGAAAAGCAGCAATCTGAACTGGCATTGAGCAGCAACTGCTGATGTAGCCAGGTCAAGGGGTTTGTAGGAAGCTGGAGAGATGCATATATTTTCTTGTGTTAGTACATAAGCAGATCTAAATGAAGATTGAAGAATCACTCATCATTTTACATTTTGCATGTTCTTCTCGCATGGCGTGGGTTTCTCCCACAGTCCAAAGACATTCTAAATTGACCGTAGGTGTGAGTGAATGGTGTGTGTGTGTGTGTGTGTGTGTGTGCAGTGCCGGTTCTAGACAAAAATTACCAGGGGGGCCGAGGTGGGGCCTGTGTGTTTTTAGGGGGCACATATATAACATATATGGCAAAACAGGTCAATATTTTATTTTATATATTTTATTTTATATATAGCTTTTCATTTATTTTCATTACAGTTCTTTTTCACAGCATGAAATCAGACTATCTTTTTAAATCATGTTGTCTTCATCTCACTGTAGTAAGGAGGAAAATTAGATAGAAAAAAGAAATTCTCACGTTCAGCTGTTAGCTTTCACAACCGAAGTTTATACTTTGCGTTGCTGGTTTTTAGGTTGCAGATAACAGCGCGTGTGTAGTGCTTTAAGCAGTCCGTCTAGAACGCACATAGTTCTATTCTTCGAGCCAGCGATAAAATATAAACATTTAAATCATTGCCTGTTCAGTACAGGGGCCAGGAGCAATTCTACAGGGGCCCTGGCCCACGCTGGCTCCCAACTAGAACCACGTATGTGTGTGTGTCTGTGACGTCTGGCGAACCTTCGACTCATGTGAGGAGAAGCAGTTCACCTGAATTCTAAGTTAGGGCTCTGGACAGGAGGTGAGTGAATGTGTGCGACTGGTGGCAGGTGTGTATGGTTTGAGTGCTGTGTGTGTATGTGCGTGAGTGAGTGATTGGAAACAGCTGAGCTCGTCAGGAGCTGAGTGAGTGAGATGCGTGAGTGAGTGAGACACGATTTAAGTGGAAGCTTAAATCCAGGCTGAACCAGAATCACGGCGTGTGGTCACCGACATTCAGCATCCATTGTGAGTCTGAGTATGTGAGCTGAAGGGAGGGTGAAACTATAGTAGAGTCAGTGGACTCAGTAACAGTATCTCGTGTGAAGAGTCAGTGAACTCAGTAACCGTATCTAGTGTGTAGAGTCAGTGGACTCAGAAACAGTATTGCCCTGGGGTTCGAGCTGTGCTGGTGAGAGTCGGGTGCAAGGTAAGTGGGACTGTGTGTGTGTGGATATCTCTTCCTGTCTAGGAGAACCGATGAGGAGGAGTGCAGTGTGGTTCACAGCGAGCGGCTGAGAGAAGCAGCTGTTTAAGGACGAGTGGCACGTTTCCAGACAGCTTGTTCCATCTTGCGCTCTCTCCCTCTCTCCTCTCTGTGTGCTAAGCAGGAGTGACAGGTCACGAGGAGAAAGTCTGGTGCTTGGAGAGCGAGCTCTTGGAATCATACAGAGGACGGAAAAGGGGTTCTGTATCCTCTGTCGAGAGACAGAGGTGGACTGGTTCAGTTAAAGAAGGAAAAAAGTACCAAGGAGAGGGAGGACTCCTTGGAAGGGACGACACAGGGGTTCCTGTGTGTTTGTGTTGGACTTTAAAGGCTTGTGTTACAAATAAAACTGTCTCTGTGGAACTCAGTGGTGTGCGGCTGTGTCTTTCCCCTTCAGACGACTTGACAGTGCCCAGCCCAGTGTGAGTCCCTGCCTCAAGCCTGTAGACCCCGGGATAGGGTACCCGCACCCTAGTAAGGATTAAGCAGTTACAGAAAATTAATTATTTAATTAATGTATTTACAAATTGCCATAATAGTTGTAAAGCACTAAAATGTTCATTTTAGGCAGTTAAAATGTTATAATCTAAACAGCGTAAACAGAAATGTCTAAACTGATTGTCTTTTAGCCTCCATTACATTACATTCATTTGGCAGATGCTTTAATACAAAGTGACAATTCAAGTTTCAGGACACTGTGAGAACCAGAGAAGAGTTCTAAGTGCTAAAATCTTTAGCTCTCCACTTAAGCCTCTGCTTTCAGAACTTCCCACACTTCTGGAGAGAATGCGTCCTTCACATAGTTAGCACAGTAATTATGAGTTGCAAGCAGATGAACAGGCAAACAACATCATTGCTAGGAAGAAACTCTTTCAAAAGAGTCTTTCAAAAACAATGTTTTTGCCAGGTTGTCAATTTTAAAACTGCTGAAAGATTTCTGGCCATACACTTGAATACGTGACATAATTATATTTATAATTACGACAAGGCCTTGAATGCAGCATTCTATGGGGATCTGTGTTTTAGTCAATGTCACTCTAATTTAAAATTTAAAAACGTGTTTTTGCGGGTGACATCACTCAGCAAGTCCAATATTTAGTCATTCTGAGCCTTTAGATCTTAGTTCACTTAATATAATATCAGATAGGGTTTAATGAAAGATCTGGAAATCCCTGGTCTGGGATGTTTTCTTGAATTCTGACCCTTTTATACTTTTTTAAAAACCTTTAATGCTTAAAGGTTTCATCCCATTTCCCATCCGTTTTACATTTTAGCACTGCAGGAGTTAAGTGTAAACTGTACAGTATGAATATGGGTTTAGCTTTACATTTTCGTTACAGCTAATATGTTTTAAATGAAATTAAAATGTTTTGTGAACACATTTGGTGGCATATTTAGGGTTTACACGATTAAATAGGCATTTTTTGTATCACGTCACAACAACGCGGTTTTCACTAGACGCAGGTGCTCTTGGAACGTAATCCCCGTGAAAAGCAGGGGTTTTCTGTAGTGCATTTATAATTTAGACAGTAAATGTGTAATATATCTGAAAAAAGACATGATTAAAGAAAACACACTTGTCCTTTTAAAAATGTGACCTGATCTGACACTTCACTCTAAACAACTTTGATGATGTTGACCCAGAATACAAATGTTAAACCCGATCTTTGAGAGGAGATATATTCTGGGGAAAAAAGCGCTAGTATTAGGCTACTCAGAACACTGCTAATGGTTTGAAGGGTAGGTGGACACAAGGCTGTGAACAGGGCATTTTGATAGGTTTAAAAAGATCAGGTATGGTTTTAACACCATACTTGGACAACTGAGATTGTGACGTTTCAGAGGATAGGCAAACACAGCACTTATTTTGGAAAATTTTTTGTAAGATTTGAGAGCTACAACTAGCCATTTAAGTACATTTTCACAATTATTTCTATGATGAAACTTTGAGAGATTAATTTTGAAGACCTTTTCTTTCATATAAGACGAAAAAAGAAAAATAGCTATTTTTGATGTTTTTCAACATAATCAGCCCGTATCTCAATAAATAGAACGCCGACTTCCGACTCATTACGGCAGATCGGGTCACAAATTATATTCAAGATTTCTACATCAGGAGATATTGTGATGGCCACCTCGCTTTCTCCGGACTCCGCTCCCTGTCTCCTGAGTATTAGTGTCCGTGTTTTCCTGTGTTACGTTTTACCTCCTGTCCTCCCTTCTTCCCTTTCCCCTTGTATTATTTCCGGGTTTTTCCGTATTCCGTTTCACCTCGTGTTCTTCCTCCCTCCCTTTTCCCCTTGGTCCCTTTCTAGTCTTCGTGTTCCGTTTGTATCGCGTCCGGTCATTATTGGTTCCATCTGTTTCTTGTTTCTTTCCCCTTATTTAAGCCCCAGCTGATCCCTTCCCCAGTGAGTCTGTATTTGTCTCCCAAGAGTTTTTGTTTGTTGCTTGCTTCATGTTTCTATCCCATGCTCTGTATGTTTAATCCCTGTTCCTGTTCTCTGTTTTGGAGGCCCATGTTTCTCCAGTTTAGTTTCTGTTTATGCGCTGTCAGCGCTGGAATCCTTGTCCACGTTTTCTGCTCACTACGCTGCGAAGAGGTTGGTGCCCTCAAGCCTGAGTCTTTGTTTTGTTTTTTCTTTGAGGAGCACGGGCCTAGCCTTTGTAATTCACTGTTGTGTTGTTGTGGTTGTGTTTCTTGTTTTCTGATATTGTTTCTCTGAGTTGGGCATTGTGTTTTGTGTTTTTCCTTTATTAAACCATCTTCTAAACCGTACTGTGGCATCCTCCCCATTCCCTCCCAGAACCTCACCGTGACAGAATACAGACTCCCATCTACCCATGTACCCCTGCCTGGAGACCAGGCGTCCCCCGCTCGATCACAGTTGCAAGAGCCCTCCATTGACCAGCAGCTTCGGGAGCACCATCAGCAGCTGGAGCTCCTCACCCAGGCTATGTGGGAGATTATGGGGAGCCAAAGGAGGGCTACCACACCACCTGCTCCACCTCCAGCTCTGGCTCCGCCTGCCTCCGCTGCTTCACCTGCATCCGCTGCCCCACCTGAAAGGTCATCTGCAAGAATAGCACACCACTCGTCACTCCCAGAGAGGTATGCGGGAGATCCAAGTGGGTGCAAGAACTTTCTCTTGGCATGTGACCTTTTCTTTGCAGAAAATCCCGGACTTACTGAAGGGCAGCGGATATCGACGGTGATCCAGAGGCTGACGGGGCGGGCTCAGGACTGGGCAGCAGCCATCTGGAGAGGAGGTGGCCTCAGCACCTCTATCTACTCCACGTTCATCTACCAGTTCCAGACGGTCCTCGACCACCCTGGGCAGGGACAAAAAAGTGGTACCAGGCTGTTGTGGCTGAAACAGGGCTCGAGCTCCATCTGTGAGTACGCCCTCAAGTTCCGGATCTTAGCCGCGGACAGTGGCTGGAATGAGGAGGCCCTCCTCACCACGTTCCATGAGGGTCTGAACCCGGACCTGAAGACGGAGCTCGCCTGTCGGGACACTGATCTCGAGTTGGAGGAGGTAATTAAGCTGTCCATCTCGTTGGATCTCCACCTGAGGGAGAGATCTGGAGGATCCAAGCCAGTTCCTCGCTCCTCACCTCCTCACTGCCAGAACCTACAGCCTCATCGCTCACCACCTGCCACAGTCGTCCCTGTTCCCGGGGAGCCCGCTCCAGAGCCGATGCAACTGGGGGCGTCTCGGTTGGAACAACGGAGATAGCGACAACAGGCAGGGGTATGCTTCTACTGCGGGAAACCGGCGTCTTCAGTGTCCTCTACGTCTACTTCATCCCCGACTCAGGTTATAGAGTTTCAGTTAGTCAATCAGTTTGTCATTTCTGTTTCTTTACCTGATTTTATTCCTGTTCCCTCTGTGTGTGCCCTAATAGATTTGGGATTGGCTGGGAATTTTATTTCTCAGTCCCTTGTGACGTCATTACACATCCCTACAACTTGGCCAACTGATCCCTTGGTCAGTTGGCCAAACCTGTCACGGTCCATGCCCTTGATGGTCACCCTGTCTGTAATACCTCCCTCACCGTACCTATTTCCCTGACAGTTCAGAATACACACAAGAGGTTAGCACTTTCATTGTCCTGCCCCAGTCTCACCACCAAATTATATTAGGAATCCCCTGGTTACACCTTCACAACCTCCTGATTAACTAGCAAACCCATAACATAGTGTCCTGGTCCCCGTCTTGTCACAACACATGCTTAGGTCAGCCACTACCCCTTCACTCCACCACCATAGAAAGTCCCCTGTCCACCACACCTGTTGACATCCCTGCACTGTACACTGACCTCACAGATGTGTTTTCTGTTTCAAGGACAACCCGTCTTCCTCCGCACAGACCCTGGGACTGCGCAATTGACCTGATTCCAGGAAAAAACCCTCCTCGGTCACGTATCTACCCATTGTCTGAGCCAGAGACCCACGCAATGGAGAAGTACATGTCGAGACCCTGGGGCAGGGGTTTATCAGGAAATCGTGCTCCCCCACCTCCGACAGTTTCTTTTTTGTGAAGAAAAAGGATGGGCAACTCCGGCCGTGTATTGACTACCATGGGCTCAACGACGTCACGGTGATGTATACGTACCCGCTGCCCTTAATCCCGGCTACCATCGAGCGGCTTCGGGAATCCACTTTCTTCACTAAGTTGGATCTCCGAAGCGCGTACAACCTAGTGCGCACCAGGGCGGGTGATGAGTGGAAGACTGCATTTAGTACCGCATCCGGTCACTATGAATATTTAGTTATGCCTTATGGCTTGGCAAACGCCCCCTCTGTGTTAAGGGCTTTGTAAATGATGTCCTATGGGACATGTTGGACCGGTTTGTGGTTGTCTACATCGATGACATTTTAATTTATTCCCGGTCCTTTGATGAACATGTAAGACATGTTAGAAAGGTACTCACCCGCCTGTTGGAGCACGGGTTGTACATGAAGGCTGAGAAATGTGAGTTCCATAAAGAGGAGGTCACATTTCTCGGTCACCGCATCGGCCGAGAGGGTGTCTCCATGGAGGAGGCGGAAGTAGTAGCAGTGGCTGAGTGGCCAGAGCCCACGACAGTCAAGGATGTGGAACGGTTCCTGGGGTTCGCCAGTTACTACCGTAGGTTGATTAAGAACTACAGTACAGTGGCTGCCTCTCTGACATCCCTCCTCCGAGGCTCTCCTAAGACACTCACCTTTACCCCAGAGGCGCGAAACGCTTTTTCAAAACTAAAGAAAGCCTTTAGTACCACCGCAATCTTGAAGATGCCGAATCCTGAACGGTAATACACAGTGGAGGTAGATGCCTTGGAGGTAGGGATTGGGGCAGTCCTGTCACAACATCATGGCTTCCCCAGGAAATTACACCCCTGTGCTTTTTTAGATGCCTCGGAGGTAGGGATCGGGGCAGTCCTGTCACAACATCGGAAAGGAACTACGACGTCGGCAATCACAAGCTGCTTGCTGTGAAGGAGGTGTTGGAGGAGTGGCACCACCTACTAGAAGGAGTCTGGCAGCCTTTCGTGGTTCTAACTGATCACCGCAACCTGGAACATGTTAGAAAGGCAAAAAGTTTGAATCCCAGACAGGCACAATGGGCTTTGTTCTTTGCCAGATTCAACTTCCACATCTCGTATCGCCCGGGTATTTTGAATAGCAAAGCTGATGCCCTGTCGCGGCTGTATGGGGCTGAGAAGGAAGCCGGAGAACCTGAGCCCATACTACCACCCCAGTTCTTTGCAGCCCCTATACAGTGGGACCTGGATGAGGAGATAGCAGAGGCACTCGAGGGTGTCACAGTCCCACCCGAGCACCCTGCTGATAAGATCTTTGTCCCGGAGGCGCTGCGACAGAAGGTGGTGGAATGGGCTCATGTGACCCCCGCGACTGGTCACCCGGGCATTACGAGAACCCTGGAATTTGTGGCAAAAAAGTACTGGTGGCCCTCCCTGTCCCTGGATGTCAGGCATGCAGTGCTTTCGTGCTCCGTCTGTGCTACCACAAAAAGCCCTCGTGTTCTCCCAGCGAGAAAATTAATGCCCCTACCAGTGCCGGACAGGCCGTGGTCTCACTTAGCGGTGGATTTTGTCACGGATCTGCAGGTATCAAAAGGGTACACTACTGTTCTGGTTTGTTATTCACTGTTGTGTTGTTGTGGTTGTGTTTCTTGTTTTCTGTTATTGTTTTCCTGAGTCGGGGATTGTGTTTTGTTTTGTGTATTTCCTTTATTAAACCATCTTCTAAACCGTACTGTGGCGTCCTCCCCATTCCCTCCCAGAACCTCATGTTCAGGATGCACCCACTTCCATTAAAGACTGAGGCCATTCTGTCTACTCTGTTTTGAATTCCCATCATTTTTGACTCATAGTGTGTATGACATGTGTGAGCGTCCACAGAGGTGAGTGCTAGGCCTTTGATTTAAATAAAATCTCACCAGATGTTGTTCCACCACTTCAAACATGGCTACATTTCACATGCTACTTAAAAATTCATCATCTGTAGTGTAATTACAGACATATAACTGCACGGGTTATTCAACAAACTGCTCCAGTTACTCAACAAAAGTATACTGGGCATGAGCAATGCTGCTTTATTGGATAACTACACCAATGTATGACATTGTTCGTCAGGGAGCCCCTAGCAGGCTGACATGCACAACAGAAAGAAGAAACCACTGTTTCTAATATGTTGCATTGTGAAATGTTACAATAAAACTTTAACTGAAAGTCATATTTTACAGATCTGTTACTTTAGAAAGGCACATTCAGAAAAGAAAATAGGAATATAATAAATAAATGAAAATAACTAAAAATGTAACTGTATAATTACTGTCTTCTATAGTGTCATTGCAAGGTTGTTTGTTTTACTTTCTTTCTGTTTTCAGTGATGTTTCAAGTACAGCTAGCACAGTTCTTATTTGTATTCATTTCTATTTATTTATGTGAACAACAGTAGCAATAGTGATGATAAAATATATATTTCTTTGGTTTAATTCACTGAAGAACATTTCACCTTTTAAAATACTTGTGTGTTTGTGTTTTCTGCTTTTTTTTTGCCTATTATATAGAGCTTCAGAAAAAAATAAGAGACCACTGAACAAAGGGAGATTGGGGGATGGGGCCACAATTATTCATTTCATTATTTTGAACAGTTATGTACATCCTGTTCTGGTCATAACGACCTTGTTTATATCCATTATGCCCATGCACTGGCCATAATGGCCTAATAGTGTCTACTGTAGTTTTGCTTCATCTGAAATTTAAATAATTCATGATTATTATGATTATTATGGTTATTATGCGTGAGCAGTGGGCTGTTTTTGTTTCCCTTCCAATACTCAGTGCCTTATGCACAGCACGTGATATGTGTTTACATAGTGTTATCCCTGTTTCACAGTATCGTCCCTGTTACTCCTGTTGTGTTCATTTTTATGACAGTTATCAAAAAATTTTTAATTCATATTCAGATTTACATTGCACCTCATTCTGCTTTATAAGGTACTGATTAGTGATCACCTGAATCAAATCTTATTTAATGAGTAAAAGTATAAAAACACTGCTGTAATCAACACTCTCCTCTCACAATGAGACCAGTTGGATGGTAAAACCCTAATAGAAGTGCATCAAAGGTAATTATTTCCATTTTGTTTAAAAGTGAATAAGAAATTGTTTTTGTTGAAGTTTTGTAAACACTGCATCATTTCTCTTATTTTGATGTTTTTATATTTTTCTTTAAAATTGTACTTTAAACAATATTTTTATTTGGAAATTAGTAGAAATATTGTCAGCCGTTCTGTTCAGTTCAATGCTTGCACCTATAAAAGATAAACCCTGAGAAACTGAACATTTTTGCAGTGGTCTCATGTGAACACAATAATTAAACATCAGAGTTTCTGCTCAGGCTTGAACAAATGTGACCTTGTGTAGCCATTAATGAATCATGTTAGCCTGCTTACCTTTCCAAAGATTTTTCTTGTAATTTGATGTTCTTGCTGTCTGTCAGCAAAGCCATTGCTGTAATTATACAGGTATGCTCTATAATTAAAGCTGCTGGTAAAGTGGGCAGATTTCAATAGCCCTTAAGTTCAAATTCTGTTTCTCAAAGACAGAAAGGAATGAGAATCATGTGAAGTACCCTATAGAGGAGCCACTTACCCCATTATACATGCAAGCCCATTTTAACTATTTTGAGTTCTGTAACATACTAACTGAATCAGACTCAGAGTCTGTTCCTCTGATCATTGGCTGGGGAGTAAAAGTCTGTCAACACAAAAAGGAGCCGGGCACTCTACATACATTGTCACCTCACTTTTCAAACTGCGTGCCAAAGACACAGGATCTGAAATGGGATCCTGCAAAAAAAGTACAGAAGTATCTCTTCCAACAGTCTCAGTGCTACAGAGTGCAAAAGACATCAGTGGGAAAAGGCATAGATTGAACAAGCAACTCATTGATAAGAACATTGTTTAATGAACATGCTAGACTTTCAGTTCATGCTCCATTTGATGCAAATGAAGGGGGGGAAGAAATCTTATGTACAAAAATGAATCTCCTAAACACTAGCTTACAGAACTGAAAGGATGTTTACTAGAGCGCAAAGTTAACAAATTTGTAACAAAGCTTAATTGTGGTCTCTTGGCAGGACACACTAATACTTACACATCAACAGCTTAATGTTTGTCTGTCCATACAGAACAAGTTGCGTACATATTCCACGGCAGCTTAAACTAAACTAAACCACCAGCCTGATTAGCACGTGCTTTCAGGGATTGAACATTTAACGATCACTTGACTCTATAAAAAGGCACATAGGATACCTTTCGCGTGGATCACGATCTGATAACTCAAACCGCATTCAGAGGTGGTCAGAGAATTAATGGGATGTGTTTGGTATTCATGCATACAGCCACACTGGTGGAGATGCCAAGTACTGAACTGCAAGTGAGAAGATAACTAAGGGAATGCCAGATGGGAGGTGGCACGGTGGCGCAGGGGTTAGCGCTGTTGCCTCACAGCAAGAAGGTCCTGGGTTCGAGTCCCGGGTTGGGCGCAGGGTCTTTCTGTGTGGAGTTTGCAT
>JBBJLR010000577.1:0-14427 GCA_037577145.1 Brachypetersius gabonensis | reverse complement strand
GAGAGAGAGAGAGAGAGAGAGAGAGAGAGAGAGAGAGAGAGAGAGAGAGAGAGAAGGATGTTGTGTTTGCGTTTTCGTGTTTGGGTATCCAGGTTGACTGGTGTAATTCATCAGTCGTCAGTAGGAGTGCTCAGTGTGTGTGTGTGTGTGTGTTTATCCAGACTAAGTGGACAGGGACGAGCTACAGGGACGCATTTGTCTCTTCTCTTGTCTTCTACTCACACACTTATAGACATCCTACTTAAATGTGTCATTTGTCACTTTTACAGGGTGTATACTTCCTACAGTTTATATAATGTATGTAAATCATTTCTAGTATTTGCATTGTTCAAAAATGGAATTAATGAAAGTACACAAAACCTACTGTAATATGAAACTGAGGTTTTGATCAATGTGTCTCAATGACAGCTGTTTAGAAACACTTGTTTTTCTTCATTGGTTAAATTGTTTTTGTGATGTTCTGTGATGTTTGATGTTCTGTACTTGGTGGTATTATTATTTTCTGCACAATGATAACTAAAAATAAGAAACACAACAAATTATTGTGTCAGCATGTCCTTTAATTTCTTAATGGGAAAATCACATACATACACTTTTGAATCACGTACATTTAATGTGTCTCTGTTTTGGAGCACAGCTTTATAGAAAGTGATTCAGATTTTTTGTATGTTAGTCAATGGTGTCTGACTAACAAAAACTTTAATATAAGTTAAATAACAACAACTACAACAACAAAAACAACAACAGCAACAACAATAACAACAACAACAACAGCAATAATAATAATAATAATAATAATAATAATAATAATAATAATAATAATAATAATATTTTTTATAGCCCATAAAATATATAAGGATGCTTAGATTTTGGAAATGTTGAATTTTTCTAAATTACATTCCAAAGAGAAATAAAACGCTTATTTTATTTAGCACCTGGAATTAAATTCTCAGTGTTTTAAGTAATTCAATTATTATTTTTACTCCTTGCATTTTCATACTCTTTACAACACTTCACTGTAGCTTAAGCTGCATGACATCTTCATAAGCCCTTTATGACAACTGACATAAACCTAGATAGACATTAATAAAGATGTATTCCAACAGTGTCCTAAAATATAGGTTTTTAAGATCACAGGATCTTTTAGCAGAAGTTCTATCTTGTTTTAACCCATGATTTGATCCAATAAGACAACATCTCCTCTGGCTGCACATCTACAGTCTACAATGCTAAAAGTGTTTCTGCAAATGTTGTTGCTTCAGATCCAGAATTGGTTCGGTAGTTTTAGCCTCCCAGATAGCTGTTTATACAGATACTGTAACTAAACATTTGTTTTCTCTTCTTCTGCCAGCACAAGCTGCAAGTGCATTTTGTCAGCAATAGTAATAGTATATTAACATTACCATTAGTATAAGTATTGTGCAAATCTCAATATTCTCTCTCTCACACACTCTCTTTTTATATTTATATGTATTTTATAATGTATACATATATTTTCTTTGTCTGCATGAAAATTGTGTGTCTTGTGCTTTTGCCTCTGTATTTTACGATCCATTATATACCAATCTGAAACACAGTAGAAGCTTCATCTCCATTCTGAGCTACTCATGCTTCAAGTCATGTTATCGCTTAAGCCGCTTTATTAAATATTTGACCCCAGAGTTGTCAGACGCCCTAACGCTCCGGCTCCACTCCTGGTCAGTCTGGGGCTGAATGGTGCTCTTGTCTGATGTGTTTGTGTCCCTCCCCACAGACCACCTGATTAATAAGGTAGTGATGATGGCAGCCAAGCACTGTTGACCTCGGCCAAAATGTTTATTAGGGTGGGTTAAATTCGAGAACAGGAAGGTCTCAATCAATTGAAATATTATTGTGCCGCCTCTCCGCCCGACTCAGCTTAAAAAAAAAAAAAAAAGCATCCGGGACTGAATAAGTGTGTTGGCATGTGTTGTGAGTAACAGGATCTCTCTGAAAGCTGCGTATTTGAGGTGGATTAGTCCTGAAAGTGGCGGCTAAATGAGAACTGCTAAGTGGCCAAACTGCAGTGCTGGGTATTACAGGGTATAATTCTTTGGGCAGCCTTGGTTAAATGACATGTTTTGTTTATTTTCTAAGTTAGAAGAAGATAATCCTATTTGCTGGAACAGTCTTAAATATGACACAGTCTTAAATAATGCATGTTTGATTTGTTGAATTTATTATATTGGGGGGGAAATATGTGTTTTTTGTGTTAGAGGGTGTCGGAGCTTACTTAACTCAATAAGCCTTAATCCAGGTCAAGTGTAGACAATTCCAAAGCAGGAAAAAAAATGTCATCCTTCTTAGACATGGACTCATCTAAGCAGCTGACTGAGGATCAGAAACTAAACAAAGACTCTTACAAAGCAAGAGAAGACAATATTCATACATTTCCTGCTTGTAATTTTCATTGTCTAAATGTCATTGGAATCAGAATCAGTAAACAATATTGATACAAAGATAAGGACAATACAAATTACAATATAAACATAAAGACAAAATACACTATGAAGCAGAATGGTTGAGGTTAAAACAAGTTCTGCAATATCAAGAAAAATGTCTTTAAAATAGTGGTGCACTGTCCCACTGTGTGGTGTTGTTACATTAACATCATCTATGTTGAGTTCATCACAAAGGAAAATGTGATGTATAAAACACAACACTTCGATAAACCAGAGGCATTTTATAAGTGAGTGCTGTGGTCTGATTAAATAAAATGTATGGCTACAAACAGATGGGTGTGTTTGGAGAACAAAAAGGAAGCTTTGCAATTTAACAAATGCATGCCGTCTGTGAAACATGGTGGTGGATACATTGTGTTTTTGTTGTGGGGGTAAAACGTGGAACCTATCCTATTAAATAGGAAGAAATTCTCAATATCTCACAGTCAGTGAAGAAACTGAAGAAGAAAAGGGGTCGGAAATTACAACAAGACCATGAATCAAAACATACAGATGGGTTTTTGCCCCTCCCTAGACTTGAACAATTAGATACATTTTAGAATGTTGAAAAGTTCAGCTGAATTTAAATTGGTACAGAGCTACTCTTTATTAAATATTTTTGGTGGGTGGACCACTTCTTAAGTCTTGTGTTTTCAACCAAACAAATAAAAAATATTATTTGTTCACAGCAAAATGCTTGTTTCATTTCATCAGTCTGTACAGATGACCTCTTGTCATAATAATTGTGCTCTTTTGAGTTCTGTTTCACCAAGGTATAATGAGACTAACAAGGCAGAACTCAGTGTCACCTCAGGAATAGAGCTAGTGGGTCAGCTCTCCATTGTTCCTGGGTGCCCCCTGTGGTACAGTATCCCTTCAGTAATTCCGACCTGTTACAGACGTCATACTTCTACAGCCCGGGAAATCCCACCAACAAGGCATGGATGATCTCCTTAAGATACTAAAGCTAATGAAAAACTTTCTTGACCATTTTCTGCTATTTAAAACATAAACACGAATTTATGTTACGCTGTGTTGAGATCCTAAGGGTATAGGCAAAAAATCAAGTAAACACTTATTTTGCCCTTACCCCTGATGTGACTGGCTAGAATTTGGTGTCCAAATTTTGGTACAAAGACAAAATATACCAAACATTAGAATTCAATGGTCTCTCGAATTGTTTCTGAAAAAAAAATATCCCAAAAAAGTTATATATCCCAAAAACAATATCTCTAAAAATGAGCAAAACTTAACAGCTACTTCTGATCAGAGCATTTCTGATTATGGCTCAGATTCCTCTGTATTCATGTATTGTCACAAAAGCTGATTCTACTATCAGCAATCTGAGGTGGTTTGTGAAAACAGACCCCGTTGTCGAACACAAGTCATACTGTGTCTAACCATCTTAATGAAAATCTGGATGTGAATGAGGATGAAGCTACGGGTGCAGATACAAAAAGTATGAAAAAGATCTGAGTGGCTATTTTCCTTTACTGTTTGTTAGCAACACTAGCCTCATAGTGTCAGTCACGACTGGACTGGGACAAAATCTCGATAATGTTGTTATGGTGGGGATGGGGGTGTGGTTATTCAGCACCGGTCAAAATTTACCATCAGTCAATCGGGCAAATGTCCAGTATGTCCGATGGCCAGTCCAGAACTAAAATAAAGAAGTTAAATATGGAATTCAAACATGTCTTGGCAAGTGGTCAAAACCTCAGTTAAGTAGATTTAAAGCAGAAAAATAATGAAGGGGGTAATTTTGCAGTCTACTGTGCTGTAGATTAGATTTAAAAAATGTGCTTTCATATAGCCTACACATTTGTTTTCTCAAAAATGTATTATTCTCCCTCAATAAGAGTGGAATGATTGGTTGTAAATTAAATGACTTTTTGTGTTAATTTGGGTTGCTCTTTTATTCCGTGAGCCCCTGTCGTTTAGAATGACTGTGTCTGGACCTGCTTTCCAACCTGGAAACAAGGATTAAAGCCGCATAACAATACACTCAAGCAATTCTAAACATAAAGCTAAAGTCAGTAATAAACTGTGAGTAATGATCAGCTGAGCTCAGCATAGTTTACATTCCCATTCGTCCATCACAGTCAATATTGCCCACAAGCACAGTTGTCACAGCCACATATTGGTCACTTCCTACTACTAATAAAAGCCTAAATGTTAAACATCTCTGAACAGTTACACTGCCATTGTTCCCTGTGAAACCACAGGTCCATTCAGTCAATATCATGCAAAAGGCCTGACCCTTCCGTGCCTTCTCCAGTGCCGAGGCCCAGGCCAGCAACGAGGCCAAAGCTTTTGTCATCCCAATTACAGACGATAATTGCCATGTAATGAAGTTAAGGATTTGTAGGATTTACGACCCAACATTGACCATGCTTCTCTTTCTGCAGCTCGGCCCTTTCTCACCCTATATCATTTTAAACAAGCTCCGCCCTTTCCCCCAACACACAAAAGAAATGCGACAATATGTGGCCGGCCAATATGTGGCGCTCTGTTGTTTCTCACCTTTTACTCCCCCCACACTCCTTTGACCCCCCCGCCACTCTCTCTTCTAACTTTCCTCATTCTCTTCTCCACCTTCAACAACACAAGGCCCTTTTTTCTCTTGGTTTTGGAGGCCGGCTTTAGTGCACGCTCTCTTTTCAGCCACCCAAAAAGCTGTTAAATGCTCCTGCTGTTTAATGGTGTCTAATGATTACCACTTACACACCATGGGACAATACAAACGAGCCCACAACCGCCCAGGGGAACTGCATGCGCTTCTCTCGCCAGCAAGTCTCATAGCAACTGGCTGAATGGGGGGCGACTTTCAGAGCGAGTCGCGAGGACGTGCCGCACCACAGTTTCAAAAGAAAAGCCTCCCAGTTCTCACACACCGAGGGAGCGTGATGGACTCTTTCAGACACTTCTACTGTACCCACATGACCTCCAACCTCAAACCAAGCTCAGACAAACTCTCGATGAACTGAACGCAGGGGTTCAGCATGACCTCTGACCTCTCCATACACTCAGCAAACACCACCAAAAAGGCTAAAATAGAAACAAACAAGCAGCTCCAGACAAGCAAGAGGTCAACAGTACAACAGAGCTATTTACTTTATTCACAATGTTCAACATATTAAGACAATTAGCAGAGAAAGCTAATCACGTTAAGCTAAACTTAAATACAAGAAAATCTGAAAATTGAACGGCTGCAAATGATGCTTTTTGTGGTCAAAACCGAAACTACCTTTAAAAAGAGCTCACTTCACTCTTGCGTCCTCCTCCATGTTGCTGAGAATTTTACAACTTGTTCACACAATTCCTTTAGAGCTTAGACCCCACCTGGGTAAAAGTGATAGGGTTGTTCAAGTTGATTCTTATAATATATCTGACTGGTTGAGTGACATTCAAATCAGTGGTAAAATATTTCAGTAGGACAAAACTAAACTGTGAAACCCATTAAGATTCTTTTATTTTATTGATTCTATGCAACATTGTAATTATTACATTGTGTATTACAGTCAGGTGTAAACGTTTTCATACTCCTGATTGAATGACATGTTTTCTTGATTTAAATTGATTTGTTTAGAAGTCATATTAAGTCATATTAGGTTAAAGCAAGTCAAGCCAAGCAGGTGTTTAATGTCATTTCAAACATTTACACAGTACGTAACGAAACCAAGCATTCCTCGAGGACCACAATGCAACTAGCAATGATGCGAGTCTTCTCAGTGTGCGGACAGGACAAGACTACATAGAATGCAAAAAAACAATGCAAGGCTTTAAAACACAAATGTGAACAATTCAACAGCACAGGACAGCACAGGATAGAGCGCAAGTGAAAAAACGTTAAAATGTCACAATGAGTAATGTTACAGAGTAATGTTACAGAGTAAGAGTGAATGCGTCAGATACTGTGTTCCAGTTGTGTTCCAGTTGCACTGTAACTGAATGCGCAAAACATGCAAAGGTTTATAATAATGAATATTGTGGAAAGTGTTGTGCGATAACCATGCAAATAGTAGTAATAGGGTAAGCATGAAATATTCGAATGGTGAGTACATGTATAGGGATGCCAATTTGCGTGTTTTTTTATTTGTTTTGGGGGAAAAAGTCTGTATATGTGTGTATGTTTAAGGAAGCAGCTCAGCTCAGGAATGTGTTTGTGTGTGTAAAGTACAGTTGAGATTTAGTTATGATTCAGGAGTCTGACGGCCTGAGGGAGGAAATTGTCTCCCATCCTGGTAGTGAAGGCCCATATGGTACGGAAATGTTTTCCAGGCAGCAGGAGAGAGAAGAGATTGTGGGGTCATCTACAGTGCTGGTGTCTTTGTGGATGCAGTGTGTGGTGTAAATGTCCATGACAGAGTGGAGAGAGACCCCAGTGATCTGATCAGCTGTCCTCACTATCCACTGTCCTGCAGTCCGAGGCGGTGCAATTCCCAAACCAGGCAGTGATGGACCTGCACAGGGATTTTCTATAGCTCCTCTGTAGATTGTGCTACGTATGTGGATGGGGAACTCTCTTAAATTTCCAAAATAAGAGAGACACTGTGAGTCCATGTGGGGTTCTATGTAATGTGAACACCAAGGATCTGCTCTGGACAGTCTCCACAGTGAAGCCGATGATTTTAAGTACATAATGATTACTGAAGGCTCTGAAGGGAACTGAAGGGAACAACTGTCACTCTAGTTTTATCCAATGTAAAAGATACGTTGTTGGTTCGAAACAAGTCTGTGGTTGAAATTTCTCTCGATTCACCACCTTGTTGTTTGCAGTAATCAAACCCACCACAGTCGCATAATTCGTGAAGTGCAAGTGAAGATACATCCTTAAAGGGAGCACACGTAAATACGGCTTTTCTGGGCACAATTTTTATTTCTTTTTTTTTTTTTTTCCCCACACAATTTTGGAATACCTTTAGCACAGGCTACATTTTGTTTTATTTTATGCAGTGAGACAACATGTTAAATGTTATTCAGAAATTATTTTGGTCTGATATATCATCACTTTTAGAACAAAAAGGTAAAGTTGAAGCACAAGTGCATTTACGTGGCTCACTTTATCTGAGTCATAACATTGCAGCATAGATCAACCAAAATAATAAATTAAAGCAAATACTGCTTGATTCCAAAGTATTCCCGTGACTTGTACAAATAGAGTGGCCTGAAGCGTACTTGGGGTGTATGGACTGGGAGGGGCACCTAGTTAAGAATCTGGGCCACATATGGGATGGTAATGGCCCAGTAGTAGAACCTGTGGTTAAGTGGTAGGCCAGTGGTGTAATGGTGTCTGACAGGCAGCCCACTCTTATGGCAGTAAACTGAGTTCAGGAACCGCATCTGGCAGTTCTCATTCCATGAGGCATGAGGGCCATAACTAAATGCTCTATGGAGCCCTGGTTTGGGCCATTTTAAAATTTGCTATCTGGCACTATTCAAACCAAAGATGGCTTCATGCTAAAAAAAAAAAACTAAATTGCACACAGCTTGCTGACAAAAGACAACTAGGCCACTGAATGACTAGCTGAAACCAACTCACAGCAGTGCATAAAGCATTTGTCACCCTAATAACATGTTCCGACGAACCTGTAAACATATTCATGATCCCTGTAAGTGCTTGTTATGACCCTGCACACTTCCCTGAGTTTAGCTCAGAAGCTTACAAACCTTAGTTTAACAAAGTAGCAGTAAAAATGTAGATCCTGAATTTCACATAAAGCTTTAGTTTGTGCATTTCAGTAAAATCATGTGTACACTAAGTAAATACAAACAGGCTCTGCTGATTTCCAAGCTTTGAGATTTTGATGTGTTCTTCCGTTGAGTTTGACTCTGCCTGTTCATACTTAGAGTTCAGCAGCGCACGCAGTTTAAGAGATTTTTTTCAATGCAACTATCCTAAACTCAGTCCATAGGTGATGGATCATTGTACTAGGACTTTGAAAAAAAGGTGGGGCAAATGCCTACTTACCCTTGTGATTCCAACAGCTTATTTCTAATCAAAGTCTTTTTAGTTGTGTCCAAGCAATACGTTAGCTAGCTAGATGCCATCTCAACATTTCATAGACGGCATCATTTCAAATGGTATTTTATTTAATTATTTTTAACTTTATTTCATCATGTCACCAACCTTATTTGGAAATCTTGAAAATGACGCTTACACTAACTTCCTGAGACTTGTGGTAGCCACCAAATTTGGAAAAGAGTGCAAGCGTAAAAGTTATTTACATGGCAGCATTTTTTTGCTAGTCCTGCTTCAGCAAATACTAACAATTTAGAAAATGCTAACAATGTTCAAATGGGATTTTGGCCAAACTGCTACCTGCATTAGCCACTGATTCTGACTATGGTTAACATTCTCACTCCCAGATACATCCATTATACACAAATACAAATAATTAAAGATTTTTATTTCAAATCTAACTTTGGTTAATGGTCAACATGTCATTAGCATCACTGGATTCAAAGTCTCGAAAGAGTCATGTGCATTCTGCTGGTACAGTCTAACATATCAGTTAATATGTCAGCAGTGTGTACCTTTAAATCTTTATCTGTTGGCCCAGCAGTGCTCTCCTCTCCTGCAGGTGGGCTCAGTGGATTAGGAGGTGCTGTTAGGGTGGGTGCGGTGGATTAGGAGGTGCTGTTAGGGTGGGTATGGTGGATTAGGAGGTGCTGTTAGCATGAAGCTCTCTTCAGTCAGTGAGAAGCAGAGGTGATAATCTGCTGAACTTCAAACAGCCCTGCTGCTGCCCTCCTCTCCACAGCCCCTCAGGGCTCCCAGCACAGCCAGTCGTGCTCTCACATGTGTGTATGTGTGTGTGGTTCAAACTGAGCCCTAGCGCAGTCCCTCTGTGAGGCGAGACGAACAGTCACTGCCAGAAAGGCCAACGGCTACGACTGGGGAGTCGTATGAGGCAAATATAGGAAATAGGAGATTACTGTCAATGACGCACATGAACTGATAGCAACCACTAATGAATTATAAATGTATGCTGTGATTTTATGCATTTTATGAAGCATTTAGACATCATATTTTAAAGGAATGCTACTTTGCTTTCAGTCATAGCACCAGATACAAGCTACTGCTAATGCTAACGGTCAAAAAACTGGTACTCTCAAAACAGCGCAATTTTTACAACATCTTGCGTTAATACAGAATTCAGGTGATGTGTCACATGCATGTATATCCAGTGTTTTGCATCGACGTTCAGTCAAGAAAACTGGAACTTCTTTTTTAAACAATTATTTTTGTTAATTAATAATGATATTCCTGGCATAAAGATGAGCTGTCTGTTTCATGATTAGTAACTATGTTAAGTAGTTTGTTTGTTATGGATAAAATCAGTAGTATTTAGTAACTCAAGAGAGATCAGGAAAGGCTAAACAAAGGTAGTGAAATATCCAGAAAAATACAGTGTATGCAGAGTAAACAATAGAGTGTAAAGAGTGTGTACCTTGGAAATAGTGTATACAGCCAGACAGTAAAAAATTGCTTGTGCGTCTACTTGACATTGATTCTTAGGGTTCCTACTTAACGTGAGCCTCAGGAGGTGGTGGTGCACACACCATGTGCGCCAAAATGACTTTGAAAAAAAGGGCTGAACCGGTGGGCTTTAACGGTCACATGCTCTGTTTTATTATTCCACCCACTAGTAATGTGCAGGTCGATCTGGGTGGGCTCGGGTCAGCTTATTATATTAATTCCCAGGTGTGGGCGGTGAGAGGCAAAAAGTGACAAAGCATTGTTCCAGCTACATTATAAATCATTTACAGGCCCATTGTGGGTTGGGCCTGGTTCGAGTTGTTGATTAACAAATATTTTTGTGGGTCAGGCTGCACGGGACTGGTTCTCAACATGGGTTGGGCGGTCGTGGGTCATAGAAAAGCCTGACCCTCTTATCACTAAGACCCACCAAAAAAGTAAATATAGCAAAATAGCTACCTCTATTGAAAAATAAGCTAGAGATGGTAGATCTAAATCTACATAATTAAACTCTGGGACTCCTGGGAACTACAAGGGTAAATTGGCTGGCTAGGTTTTTTGTTAACTAATTTAATCTGTATAATTCTCGTCATCTTTTTATTTGTGTGTTAATTTAGCTCCTACATTAAGGCCTTGCCAGCAGAGAATGCGGCTTTAGATGGAGCTATGAAGGGAGGGGCTGGATTTATTTGGCTGTTGTCGAGTTTCACACAGCTTCAGCTAACTTCCGCCAAAGTCGATAAGTATGCCTTTAAGCGGGGCTCTAGAAACTAAGCCCAACTAAGACCATGACGTCTTATAATGACACAAGCAGACGGAGTGACTGGGAATAAGCGGCGTCTTTCAACTTGATCCAGATTCGAACAGAATAAAACTGGGCAGAGGATGGGAATATACTGCTGACTCAGAGAGCGAAGGAGAGCGAGAAAGAGAGCAAGAAAGAAAGATTGTTTCCTCGTTCATTAGCGGTTCATTACCAGCAGGGCGTCACACAGAGCCCTTTGCAGAGACAGATGGCAGTGTAACCCACTCTCCGGACTCATGCCAACCTGTGCCTGCAGACACAGAGGCAGCCAAGCAGGCGGAAATCGTTCCCCCTGGAGGGACAGTGTCCTAGCAGGCGCTGCAAGAGATGAGGCTGGGGGGGTAGTGAGAGAGAGAGAGGGGGCCGGGGGGCAGGGAGACCCCATAAAGTGACCTACGCTGAGGCAATCTGTCATGACTTAAGTAATTATTCTGGATTTTGAGTGAGTGTGTGTGTGTGTCTGTGTGTGTGTGTGTGTGTGTGTGTGTGTGTGTGTGTGTGTTCTGTCATCACTGAAGTTAATCACACCACCCCAGAACACTAATGCATTGTGATTATAAGGGGTAGTATTTGACATAATGATCATATTTATTAAAAATTATTAATTTTTTAATAATATTAGTTATTACATTGTTTTCACTTCATCCTCCCTCACCCCAGGCTTTATATAACCTTTATTAATTTTGAATAAAATGGTCCAAATGCGCTTTTTATTTTACACAGTTGAACCCATTTTGTAGCCTTTAGGCTGCATTTGCATTGTCATACCTTAGACTAAAGGTATCTTCCTTTTTTAAACAAAGGTTTACAGACTTACAGATAACAGAAGAATGCTGATAAAAGAAAGGGCTGGTTAAACGTATAGATGGCATCCGTTCAGCAGGTGAACGCGGATCAGTTTAAGGCTCTGTAAATACTTTCAGAACAGACGGAACCAGCAGGATTTATGGCTAAGCCAGCTAACTTCAAGCTTTTTTTTAAATCTAACCCTGGATTTTTGTCTCACAACTATGAATCACATAAAGACTCCTACATCATGCTACAGGATGTCTATCCTGCTCCAGGGGGGCCAGTCTTGCCCAATCAGGGCCAACAAATTTTTTTATGACATCCTTTGCCTCAGTCAGACTTTATTAGTGGTGCTTATTTGTCACTTACATAGTTATACAAGTGCAACATGTAGTGAAACATGAAAAAACATGCAATTATTAATCCAATAGGACCTGTCACAGAGGTGGCTTGTTACAAATGCTTTACTTTTCACATATTTACATTTATTTTCCTTCTTTCTCCTCCTGTATTCTCTCAGGGGGCTGGTTGTTATAGACGTCTGGCTTTAAAGTGAAAGGATTAGTCCTGGCTTAATCTGTATCTAAGCCAGGGTTGAGAGAGAAAGTTATGGTAAATCTGCTACATTACACCACAGTAATCACGCCAGAAAAATGTCACATCTTGAGCTGTGATGACAGATGTATATTATTATAATAGTATCATATTACTTTCATTAATATGATTACTACAGTGTACACTACAGTGTACTACAGTGATTAGCTTTAATTTGTCAAGCCCTGCAGGCCTTCATTTAATCTTATTTATCACTGTAAAGGACAGCATGCTAGCTAGCCAGCAAATGGCTCGTTAATGGTTTGAACTGTAGCTGAAGAAACAAGCTGTTACCTCAAATCAAAGAAGCCATCTCCAAAGAGTCTGGTGTGTAGAGAGGTCAGCAGAGTGATGCTGGCGAAAAACGATCATTTATACTAATAAAGAAATGTTAACAAATATTTACAGTTTCATAAAAGTGTCAGTTATTCGACAGACTGACAAACTTTATCATTGACAAAAGATGTTGTAATCATTTTTTGCCAGTTGATCACTGATGTCCTCAAAACATTTTAAATTCAGCTTAATGCATTGCCCTTAAAGCAAATGTAAAGGTAAACCCGTATTCGTCCTATACAGTGTAGACTCAACTGCTGTCTCCCACAGTGCTAGAATGTTAAATACTGATGTTCCCACTGAATACACTGTAATGTCATTCATGCAAGCAGGTTTTCTTTGGTATGCACAGTCGCGCTGGACTGCATCTGCCAGAGATGTGTCACGGGGAAGCAGCCAATTGTGTTCTCTTGACAGTACTAAAAGATTTATACAGTTATACTTTATTTGGAAATTTAGATGAGTGTACATTCATATTTATGTACCATAAAAAGTCCATTCTATATAATTTAATAATTTAGCCACCAAAAAAGTACAAAAACAAAAATGTAGAGGATATCTGTGGTTTCCACAAACTTGCGAGGTTTTCCACAAACAATTATTATTTAGATTCTAAGAAATATTCTGAGAAAGACAACTCTGAACCGCGACTTTATGTTGAAACCCTGATTGTGTATACATAGGAAGACACTGGTGCATGTGAATTGCCTAAATTTACTAAAAATTTACAAAACCACCATGAACACGTTCACCTTTCTGAGCCAAAACAAATGTGCAGGAACACTTAAGAGGGCTTCTGTCGTTACCGACTAATGCAAGCTTAAATAAAGTGCATGCTGGGGTTTGGACAGTCAACTCCGTCACACAGTTTCTCTTTGATCAGGAAGATAAGAGCCATCTAACAGGCCGGTTTCATGTGAGCTTATTTTCGTAGCTGCCCTATCCGCTGGATGGGTAAACACAGCAGTACTTATCTAATTGCATTATATAGGAGCTATCACTGGTCAAATATTTGCTAAAATAACAGCTTAACACAGTCTCCTGTAATTAAGCCTCCCAACACTACGCTCCATGTGTGTTTGTGTGTGTGGCTGTGCACGTGTGTGTGTCAGCTTGAGGGAGAGCGACAGAGAAAGCTGTTATATGTTAAGAACAAACACCATCCTGTCAGACTGTTTGTCTGGCCATGTGTGTGTGTGTGTGTGTGTGTGTGTGTGTGTGTGTGTTTGTACTGCACACTGGACCATCAAAATGGGCCACATGTCACAAAAAAAGCTGCAAGTAGACACTGGCTCATTGCAGAATGTGTGTACAATCATGTGCGCCTGAAGAACAGATGAGGAGATGCAGGCCAGCAGGTGACAAAAACAAACCAGAGCGCCATCAAGGAAAAGTGCCACAGACTCGCTAATTGGTTCTCGTATTTGTGGTCATGATGGGAGAGTTCATTAACCTTCTGTCGGCTGAAATTAAGTTAAAGAGAAACAGCAGGGGCCAGCGGCCAAAGCCGTAAACATCCCAGAGAACCCAAAGCTGTTTCTTCCCTACACACACACACACACACACACACACACACACACAAATATACACGCACACAACTATAGGGACATATATGTGTGTATGTGTATTTTAAATATATTGAGACATACACGCATATGTGTAGATGTGTCTCGATCTAGTTAGACTACACACACACACACACACACACGTGTATCTTTCTAGTGTGTGTGTGTAGTTAAAGGGGAACAACATGGGTCAATAGCCCAGAGGTACATATATACATATGTACACACACACACACACACACACACACAAACATTTCATTTAAAATTCCAGCACTAAAGAATTCAAGTTTGGTTCCACATACAACGCAGTTTAAAGGGGTTCAAAAAGTGTGTGTGTGTGTGTGTGTGTGTGTGTGTGTGTGTGTGTGTGTGTGTGTGTGTGTGTGTGTGTGTGTG